>PISX010026771.1:0-23948 GCA_004024625.1 Mellivora capensis | reverse complement strand
ACAACTATCATATGATATCCCTGATATGAGGAAGTGGAGATGCAACATGGGGGACTAGGGGGGTAGAAAAAGAAGAAAAGAAACAAGATGGGATTGGGAGGGAGACAAACCATAAGTGACTCTTAATCTCACAAAACAAACTGAGGGTTGCTGGGGGGAGGGGGTCGGGAAAGGGGGGTAGGGTAATGGACATTGGGGAAGGTATGTGCTATGGTTAGTGCTGTTAAGTGTGTAAACCTGGCGATTCACAGACATGTACCCCTGGGGATAAAAATATGTTTATAAAAAAAAATAAATTAAAAAAAAAGAGAGATTTACAGTCTAGATCAGTACTGTCCAAATGAAATAAGAGGAACCACAAGCCTAACTTAAAATTTTCAAGTAGACAACACTAAAAAAAGTTAAAAGAAAAAAGATAAAGTGAATTTTAATACTTTCATTTAATCCAGTATATCCAAAATATTTTAATTTTGACATGTAATCATTTACAGTTATTAATGATATTTTGTATTATTCTTTATACAAAATCTGTTTAGTGTGGGGTTTTTACACTTTCAGCACATATCACCTTCACAAGCACATATTTCAAGTGCTCCACAGCCACTTATCATTAATGGCCGAGTTTCTAGATGAAAATGAACAAGTAATTCAAAAACATGGAAGATAGGTAAGTATGTAGAGTGTGTGAGGAGGGCAAATTATGTGCCTTAACCTGTTTGTGTGTGTGTGTGTGTGTGTGCGTGTGTGTGATTTGTTATCCGCATGCAGGTACCTGACTGTGTGTAGTAGAGGTAGGTAAGATATGGGAGTTCATCAGGAAAGAGTTCTGAAAATTTTGTTATTTTTAATATTTTTGAGATATAATAATTGACATACCATAAAATTCACTCTTCCCAAAAGCTTTGATACTTGTGCTACATCATGAGAGATGATGTCTTTATTTGGAATAAGTAGGATAGGACATTCCAAGCTGAATTATTTATTATTTATTCCAGGATGAATTATTTGTTTACACAAACTTAGGTATGTGACTAAGGATAGCTTATAACAGAAAATTAAGTTTTTTCGTATTTGTTGGTAAAATTGGGGGGAAGAATAGCAGGATACAGGGCTGGAGTAGGTTTTGCACATCTTCTAAACCATTTGAACTTCATCAATAAGGGAATCACTAAGGGAATCTCATTGAGATGGTTTGATTGCAAATGTGGTAAGAACACAGCACGACCATTGTACTGGGAACTGAAGTAGGCAAGTTTGGTGGCAGGAGGATTTATCTAGTGAGAGCTTGATTTATTTTGAGAAAGGGATTGTGTTTTAACAATGTTTTGTATTTTAACAAATGGTTCATTTCTGTATTGTATCAGATGCTGTGGGAGACCCCCAAAGTCAGTGAGAGCTTATTATCTTTTTGTTTTGTTCAATGTTCTTGGTCACTTTAATTTTTTTAGATGTTTTCACCTCTAATCTGCACTGTAGCCAGAACAAGAAAGCCTTAATTCATACCATCTTCTGATGACAAAAGACAAGCAAGTTTGTAATTTAATAAATGTGGTCAAATCTGACCTTTGAGATGAACAACAAACATCTTGTAGCCTGAAATTTAGTCCTAGGGAATTGCCAGGGACATTGGATAATATGATACCTTGATTCTTCTGCACATAAAGTCCTGGGCATGCAATTTCAAAATGCGTGTCCTGAGTCTTTCCATAAAAGATAATTGTGGAGTTCTTTCTTCTACGATCCTAAGATAGTTAGAACGATGTCTCATAAAAAGCCATGGCTTGTCAAGCTGGATCCAACATGTTGGGAGCTAACTTACAATGATGAATTACATGAAAAGTAACTTGGGACTGGCCAGATGGAAGCTGTCACTTAATGCTTTTACCATTGTGGAAGAGCTGCCTAAAGGAAGAAATGTAGCGATCAGATCGTGGAAAACTTAAACCAGAGTCAAACTCAAGCCCCAGTCTTGATAAATGACAATACAACATGTCCCTTGGATACTAAGCCCAGTAAACAAATAATAGCACAAACACACTACCACTCATATGCATTCCGAAAGTGTATGTGTGAACCTCTGACATACTCTTGTCCCGCCTCATTTGTGAGTTCATGTTTAAAATAATCAGAGGAATTAGCTAAGTTGTTTGGGTAATCTCTTGAATAGTTTGGTGCTTGTCATGACTAGTGAAAACCTCTCTTGTTTATCCTTGTGTACTTCAGAGAAACAGCAAGGAAGAGTGTTGTTCTCAGGACTGCTTTGTGTTTACAAGCTTGAGGAACTTAGATAAGGCACTTTCTCCCCCAGAACATCAGTCTCTCTATCCAGGTAATAAAACACTACCATCTCATATTCCTGTAAGCTCCGAGGATGACCCCCAGATAGTGATGGGCCAGATGATCCCATCATGCCAGGTGATCCCAGACTACCAGATGCAATAGCTGAAAAGTTCATTCTAAATGCAAATGTTGCTTCAAGACAAAACTTAGGACTTTCGAACTTAGACCCTGTCCTCCTAGAAAGAGGTGACTGGGTACACCTTGGTTTACTGTTTAGCATCCATTTCCCTTTCTGAGGATAACAGTTTCAAGGATTTCCTTTAGAGACCTGACCCTCCATCATTCTTAGCTATGCGTTTTAGGTAGAATTGACTCACCCCTAGTTCCAGAGGTAGGCCTTGACTGATATATGTTTATTAGTGAAGCCCATTTACTGCCCACATGATTAGTTTAGATTAGAGACTGGCATGTGACCCAGTTTAAGCTAATGTGACACAGGGAGACATGCTAAGGACTTCTGGAAGTGAAGCTTTCTCACTCTTTAAAGAGAGCTAATGGGAACAAATTTCTTTTTGTCTCTGTTTATGATTAAACATGAAGACCTAGAGCATCTGTCCAATATCTTATATCCAGATTATATTCTAAGATGATAACAAAAAGGTAGAAAGAATGAAGAAAAGACATAAAATAGGCCTTTGGTTATAATGTTGAGTCACTGGAGTGATCTGCACAGAAAGCCTGCTCTACCTCTGAACTTCTGGATATGACCATCTGTAAATTTCCTTAATTATCTAAACAACTTTGACTTGTTTCTCTTATATACAACCAAAGAGTCCAATGACTCCAGTGTTGCAGACTAGCTCATACCTGAATATCCTTTCCTGCTTGTCAAACTCCATAGCCCCAAATACCTTTTCTATTAGGCAGTCAGTGGTATGGACAGATCCCAGATGCTTCAGCAAGTCTCTTCATGTTAAATAGAGCCTGGTTTTGCTTTGTGTATAGAAGGTGATTCCTACTTAGATAAGAATTTAAAAAAAAAACATTTATTCAATGCTACAAGTTATTCCAACTCAATTTGGATGACTCAAAGTAGGCTTAGGCAAAGCTGCAGTTTGGTGATTGGTAATTGTCTAACAATCAATACAAAATAGGAGTGTTTCTGATCTGAGTATCAGTGGGCTGGATGAGATGATTTAAGATTGTTCCAAAAGACAACTTTCCCGAGACTTCAGCTTATGACCCCATGCTGCATCGCATCACAGTTGCCAGATCCAGAGATTTCACATGTGACATGTTGCTCTTTTATTTATTATATGGCTGATGAGTTTTGATAATATAAGAAAGCATTTCAGTCCCATGGCCTAGAGCAGACAGCCGGGTTTGAATTCCATCGCTGCCACTTCAGCAGTGCATCCTCCTGTGAACTCAGACTTTCTCCTCTGTGTTTCTGTCTTCTACATTCTGAAATGAGGATAATAGAATTCTCTGTCACAAAGGGTCCTTAGACAATTAAATCAATTATCACTTTAAACCTTAGGACAGTGTCTTACATGATATAAGCACTCAATGAATATGGTTATTCTTGGTGGTATTTTAGAAAATATCCAAATTTTATGATGGCTTCCCATCTTAAATTATCTGTTCTGAGGACCTCAGCAGAAATGTGGACACTGTGATAGGAATTTTACATATAAAGGCATTACAGACTCAAAACAACACTGTATGAGGATTTTATGGCTCCCTCTTCCATATGAAGAGAAGCCCATAGATGGTAAGGGACAGAGGCAGGCTTCCAACCCCATCCTCTATGAAAGCTTGCTTAAATATAAATGAATACAAAATGTATTCATTTGCTTATCCATCCCAGTTGACTTGATAGTCTCTGCATTTTGGGGGGCTTGACACAGGCCTGTCTTATTTAGTCTGTTCCCAAGGATGAAACCTCTTCTATCTGGCTCCTTCTCCTGATTCCCCGTATTCCCAGTGGTTGCAACGCATGGAGGAAGACTCTTTTTGTTATGTCAATCCCCCATCCAAGGCACTGGGTGAGTCACTTTTTTACCTCAATCATATATCACCTAACACAAATCAGAAGTTAATTTAAAAATCAATTAAGAACTCTTTGTTGCCCTCAGAATGAAGTTCATTTATCCATTTAGTCTTTCAGCAAAGTTGTACCAAAGTTCCAAGAACTATACTACTTTAAATTCCTTAGATGATTTACAAAGCTGTCAAGATTTGCCTTTTGTTTACTTTTCCAACCTCAGGTCTTGCTACACCCAACTTCATATACCAACCTTCATGGATTCTTTGCCATTTTTTGTATGTACCATGCTTTCACTAATTCCCGGGTCTGCATAGGCTGTTACTGCTGGCTGAAATGCATCCCAAACACCCATGTCTCCTTTGCTTGGGCTGGCATTTACTTGTCCTTCATACCTCAGCTAAGACAGCACGCTCTCTGTGCTCTTGCTCCCAGAAGGAGTAGGGGCCTTGCTTTGTGCTCCAGCTCTGTCCCTGTACCAGCACCCCATCTGCTACAGTATGAAAAGTCCTGGCTTCTTATCTGACTCTCACCTGGAAGACACTAATAAGGACAGAAATTATGATTTATTCATACCTAAATCATTAGCATGTAGCATAGTGCTTCATATACAGAGTAAGCACAATAAACATTTGATTAATGAATGGATCAGCTTTGTGATCTTTAAGCCAGTGAAGATGGGATTGAGAGGAAAGGGAGATGCTTCTGGGAGCCACCTACCTCTGGTCACAGAGGCTGGAAGGAATCTAGAAGATAACAAGTTTCAAGGGACCTCAGCAGCCAATTCATTTCAACTGAATCCCTGATGCTTGAGTGCCTGACTTAACATCATGGTTCTCTCATTTATAACTTCCTAGAGAATCATGTGCTCAGTTGCAAACTCAAGAAAAAGGCTTGATTTAAGATGTCCATTAAAGGGGAAATAATCTGTCTCTCTGACCAAATTCCACACCAATGAAGAAAGTGGAAAGTTTTGGGGGGGAAAATTTTAGTCTTCATGGAGATGATTTGAAAGAATGAGTAAAGCTTTCCCAAATTCCCATGAGTTGTGTAATAATTGTTAAGTTCTTAGTTGGAAACAGCATCTCCCAAACCTAATTGTATTAGGAAAGTTATACATCCAAAAGCAAACCCAACTCCACATCACAGAATTTCATTTTCTTCTGGCTTCAGTGGATGACATCAAGCAAATTTAATTTAGCATTTACTATGTACCCAAGAAACAGCATCACTGAGTACTTTCTCTATGCTAGACACTAAATGATTTTCATAAGTTATCTATTTTTTTCCTTATACCAACTGTATAAAGTAATTATAATCACTTTCCTCATTTTACTGCGGAGAAACATGAAGCAGAAAGTGGCTTAGTAGCTTAGACCTGGGTTCCAAATGTAGGCATTCTGGCTTCAGAAATTGCATTCTTAATCCAGTTAGCCATGTCCCTTCATTTTCATAGATAGCATATCACTTAGTTCTCACAACTGTTTTGGCAGTTTATAAATGAAGAAATGATCATAACTTACCAAAGAAGATACACAGATGGCAAATAAACATATGAAAAGATGCTCCACATTCTTTGTCTTCAGGGAATTTCAAAATAAAACAATGGGATACCAGTACACACTTGTTAGAAATGGCCCAAATCCATAATACTGGCCAGACCAAATACTGGTGAGAATATGGAGCAGAAGGAACTCCCACTCATTGCTGGTGGGAGTGCAAAATGGTACAGCTGCTTTGGAAGTCAGTTTGGTGGTTTCTTACAAAACGAGACATATTCTTGTTTGTTTGTTTGTTTGTTTTAAGATTTTTACTTATGTATTTATTTATTTGGCAGGGAGAGAGAGAGAGAGTACAAGCTGGCAGAGTGGCAGGCAGAGGCAGAGAGAGAAGCAGGCTCCCTGCTGAGCGAGGAACCCAATGCGGGACTGGATCCCAGGACTCTGGGATCATGACCTGAGCCAAAAGCTTAACTGACTGAGTAACCTAGGCGTCCCAAAACCAGACATATTCTTACCAAACAATCCAACAATTGTGCTCCTCCTTATTTACTCAAAGGAGTTAAAACCTTATGTCCACACAAGAACCTACATATGGATATCCACAGCAGTCTTTTTCATAACTGCCAAAAGTTGGAAGCAACAGAGCTATCTTTCAAGAGGTGAATGGATAAATAAACTAGAATACATCCAGACCATAGAATATTATTTAGCACTAAAAAGAGATGAGTGTTCAAGACAAGGTGGAAACATAAGTGCACATTGCTGAGTGATAGAAGTCACTCTAAAAGGGCTACATATTGGATGATTTCAAACATGTGACCTTCTGGAAAGTGCAAAACTATGAAACAGTAAAAAGATCAGTGGTTTCCAGGGTTTAGGGAAGAAAAAGGGATGACTAGATGGAGCACAGTGAATTTTTCCCAGTGAAAACACTCTGTATGATAATATGATGATGGATACCTGTAGTTATAAATTTGTTGAAACCCATAGAAGGTTTAAGACCAAGAGTGAACCCTAATGTAACTGTGGACTTTGGGTGATTATGATGTGTTGATGTAGGGTCATCAGTTGTAATAACTGTACTACACTGATAAATGATGTTTATAATAGGAGGGGCTATGCATGTATAACAGCAGGGAACACACTGCCTTCCTCATGTGGACCTTATACTGCTCTAAAAATTTATTTAATTAATTTTAATTTAATTGATTAATACTTTTAAATTAATTAACTATTTTTTAAAATAAAAAATTTATGAATTCAGCCAAACATTTACAGGAAAATAGCTCCATAAGGGCAAAGACTATGTCTTTTATTTTGCTGTGCTATAATTTCAGCTTCCAGTATCTGCCACATGGCAAGCACGCTCTCTACTTCATTAGGTCATGGTCTTTGCTTTCATCCCCAGTCAGTACCATCCCAGTCACTCACTGGTGTCTCACCATGACAGTTGAGCAGATCAAAATTTTATTTAAAACACACAACACACACACACACACACACACACACACACAACTCATGAGAGTACTTAAAAGTGGACCTTTAGAAAAAGAAACAAACAAACAAACAAAAACAGAAGATAGCTCTTGTATCTATATATTGAAAACATCACTTGCATCTATACATTGAAAAACATTCTCAAATTTTGAAAAAAAAAGTTATGTAATTCTAGAAAGCTGTAGGGTTGGAAACATCTGGAGAAGTGTCTGAATCTTATCCTCTTCCACTGGAAATATAGAATGTAGGTGCATGTCTTTCTGACTTTACTTACTTTCTTACTATATAGTCATAGTAAAATTTAAAAAATAAATAAATATGGGGGGGCGGGGGAGGGAGGAGAACATGCTTCTTATTCTCAAAATGCAAAACATGTTTTATTCTGCTCCAGAATCTCTAGTCAGGCCAAGATTGCCATTTGAAGGGATGAGTCTGTCAGGAATCCTTTTAGCCAAATCCCTCTCTGGAAATTCAGCCACCTCCATTCCCTTAGGGACTTAAAAAACCCCACTATTTCAGCAAAGTATCCTTCCATGAACAGACACAGCCCATCCCTGCCATTTCTAAGAAAATCCCCTCTCTTTGAAATGAGACGAAAGAGTGGCTTTGACCCAGAGTCTTCCCTCATATAATAAAACTAGCACGTCAGTACTGACAATGAAGGACAGAGTTTTTTGGGCGGGTGAATAATGGATTTGCTCCATCAACCCAGAGAAGTAACTGCCTTCTCAACTGGTGACTGTGAGGGCATGCTGACATGGAGAGTCGAGAGAGGCATTCCTTGAATCCCAGCTAGTCTTTCTAATCTTAGAAAGTGTTTTCAACCAGGTCTCCCCACCTGATGGCACAGTCACAAAGATAAGAGATAAATCCTGGGCACCTGGGTGGCTCAGTGGGTTAAAGCCTCTGTTTTCGGCTCAGGTCATGATCCCAGGGTCCTGGGATCGAGCCCCACATCAGGCTCTCTGCTCCACGGAGAGCCTGCTTCCCCCTCTCTCTCTGCCTGCCTCTCTTGCCTACTTGTGGTCTCTGTCTGTCAAATAAATAAATAAAATCTTAAAAAAAGAGAGAGAGAGATAAGTCCTGACTGGGGAAGAAGCAAATAAAGTTCACATCCTTTGATAGTATTGTGCCCTTGAGTATCCAGGTCATACTGGCAGTTGTCCCTTCCTTCCATCTTCTAGCGTAGGAAGCTAGAGAACTAACATGTATGAAGTTATATTATGTGTTGGACACTATGCTCTCTGTGCTCTACATGTGCTAACTATTTATACTCATTAACCCGCTAGAAAGATATTGTTCACCTCATTTCACAGGACACTGAAACCGAAGGAGGAAATCAATCACAGTCACCAAATAAGTCAATAGTAGAGCTTGGATCTGGACCACGACCCAACTGGCTTCAAAAGCCACACCCTTTCCAACATACCTTTCTGTAAGGGGAAAGTGGATTGCGAAGCAAACATCTGAATCAAGCATTAGAATCTATAACTCCTAGTGTCAGTATCAGGGCAACAGGAATTACAATCATGGGTCCCCATCCAGGCATTGCTACCAACACACTGTCACCTTGGGCCAGTGTTGATTTTCCCTGGGTCTCAGAAATGAATGTTGGGTTTGCGTGAAATCCACTGACTTCATGGGGAGTAATGGATACTTGTGGGATAATAATTACCGGGTGATTCCTTTGCTAACACTCAGTGATGTTTTAATAACGGCAATTTTGGTATGCTTAAATCCAAACTAAAACGCATGTTATGCAACATGATGCATTGGAAAGTTCTTAGATTTTGTTGTAGAACATTTTTGGAAACACATTTTGTGCTGGACCACTTCCTAGCCTTTCTACAGCTTTCCCATCTGTAAAATGGTGTTTCTGGAACTGATCTCACATATTAGTAGGTTAAACAGGATAGTATAAGTAAATGCTTATGGAAGGGCCTGGCAAAATATAAGTACCCAATAAAGATTAGCTAAAGGGAGGATATGGGAGGATTATAAAATTTAGGCAGGCATCTGCTGTCATAGATGGAGAATCTTTTTAGGCCAGAATTTTGAAAAAAAATTGCAACAGATATTTAAGGGCAGAAAAATATGTGCATTCTTCTCTTGGTACTGCGGAATTGATACTATGACCCACTTTCTCTAGGAGCTCCTCTCCTCGAGAGTCATATAGCTTCTCCTTATGGCAGTCCCTCCATCCTCACTGCCTCATGCCATTGCTCAGTCTGTGGCTACCAGGTTGCACCGGGTATGCTAAGTGAGAGCAGACTTTGTGATTGCTTTCAAGTCATTTCATTTTTTGCATCTGAATCTCTAAAGGCAAAGTAGAGGTCAGGGCCTGACTTCTGTTATGTATTTAACAAATTTCAGTCTTCGCAGAGGAGGGAATCTGTCTTATTAATTTCTAATTTCTACCCACATTCTTCAGTATAGTAGCACAGGGCATGGTGTGGAATCAATACCCAGCGAATGTGTATTCAAAGAACAGATGAATGATTCAGTATTCTTCCAACTGTGCTTCACTGTCAACATGTGTTTGCTATCACCTACAGTAAAGAGTTCAAACCCCTAAGGCAATCATGAAAACCACTTGTGATGTAGCCCACTTCAAACCTTTGCAATCCCTTCCTGGCCAATGCCCTTAACCAGCTCTGTGCTCTAGGCAAAGCAATCTGTTTACACTTGCCAGACACATATGTTCATACCTCCTTTTCTTTTTCCTTTGCTCATATTGTTCCCTACACCTGCATTTCCTTCTCCCTAACTGCATCTAACCCTTCCATACTTGATAAAATCTTCCTCACCTTTGAGGGCTCTCATCAAGTTTCCTCTCTAGAAAACATTTCCCAAAAGCTGTTTACTTATTTCAATTTTCTCTCTCTCTCAATCTTTCTTTCTAGTAGCACTTTCCCTCCCAAGTGACTGTGGATTCCTTTAAAGCAGTGGCCATGTACATACTTTTTCTGTATCCAGGGAGACAGTACAGGGCCCAAAACACAGTAAGTGCACTATAAAAGTATCTGAATCATTTGGTTATAACTCTACTTACTGGCAACCTTTTATGTGCCGGCGACTATTTAGGGGCTGGGGAAACAAGGCCAAGACATGTGTCTTGCTTCCAGATAGCTGTCAATTAATCACTCAAAAATACCCAGGTGGAATTATGAGAGGTACAAGGAAGGTGAGATGGAAGCCCACAAGAGAGGATTTAACCCAGTAAGGGAAGTCAGGAGAACCTCCCCTAAGAAAGTAACGATTGAAGTATTAGTAGAAGACATCAGTTAGGCATGGGATGAGAGAGTGAATAAATGAATGAGGTCTCCAGGTACCCAGGGCAGTGTGCTTTCTTCTAATATACCTTGAGATTCTGAGTCTCAATTTCTCCAATCAGCACCACAGGGAAGCAATCCTTATTTCAATGTGTGATTTCTGAGGATGAAATGAGAAAATATATTTGAAGTGCTCTGCACAATCCTTGGCATAGAGCTCCTACCTGATAAGTATTAATGACCCTAGTCATTCTGTCAGTAATGGCGGGAGGCAGGGAATGTGGCTACTTGATAGGATATCTGAAGGAATTTGCTTACATGGAGACATAAACTCAAAACTCCCTCCAATTATGAGGATAGTTGACCTCTTTCTGAGCACTCATTCTAGATTTATTGTGTTTGTCTTTTTATTTTATTGGATTGAGATTCAGGAGGTCTAGATTTTAACTTTCTCAATTCTCCCATTTACTTTTAGGCAACTCCAGAAATTAAACCTAATGATTGATATAGTTTCTTTCATGTGGAGTTTTTTCCTTGCTACCTTCTTTTTTTTTTTTCCTTCCCTCCCCGACTCCTCCTCTGGCTCTTTCTCTCCACCATTACCTCCTATTTAGTATTACATTCAGTCATGGCTACTATGGGTCAGTACTAGGGTGAGTACTGATGGTACAGGGATGACCACGGCAGATATGTCCTAACCCTGTATAGTTCACAGACTAATGGAAGAAACATAGCCATGGATTGCAATTGAGATAACCACAGTGAAGATCAGACTACTATGGAAACTTGGAACAGCAATTTGACCTAGTCTGGGAGGTCAGAAAATTATGTTTCAATTACATCCTAAAAATGAGTAGGAGTCACCCAGGAGAAGAATCAGAGGACAAACCTTTTCAGGATAAGAGAATAGCATTTGCAAAGACTTTGAGCATTAAAGGGACTAAAGATGGTGGTCAGCCTGGCTGGAGAAGATAAGAGCAGTGGAGGAGGCTAGCGAGACAGACCAGTTCATGCCCATTTTAACCTTATCTCAACAGCAATGGGAGTGACATGATGCTGAGATTCCCTTTACCTCTTCCTCAAAATCAGGCTTTTCTTTTTCTAAAAACCCCAGCAATAATTCATGGAAAACATTTCCTTCTTTTCCTCTCTCCCAGTCATGCCTGGAGTGACCCACCCTAGTTTTCCCCCCTCACCTCCACTAACAGGGCATGATTATAAGGAGTCCCAGCTTGGAAAGTAGCCCTTTGGAGCCCGGGGCTGCAGCTGATGCTGCCCACAACATCATTGACCCAAATGTGAATCAACCAGGAATTATTGGATGAAGCCCATCCACTGGCAGTGCCCCCAGCTATGTGGTCTCAGCGAGAGAACTGGCCCCTTGAAAGAAATCGTGCCTGCCCATCAAGGAACAGCTAAGTCAATGGCCCCATTCATGGGCCTGCCCATGCCTCCCAGCTCTCCTACTCTCCAGAGATATATGGCAGGATATCCATATATGCAGCTGTCAGTGGAAAACCATGGAATGGGTGCAGTGTGTGGAAAATATCTTTTTTTTTGCAAATTTATGGAAAGCAAATATTGCAGTTCTCCTCCTTCATGATGCTAAATATAGAAGGTAACAGATCCTCCCTTTAAAACTTAAAACGGACATTGATTTTTTTCATAAAGAAGGAATAGCAAAAACACAGGAGACAGGCAAATCTGCTACAATCATTGAGTATTGATACAAAGGCCAATTCTTTCTAGTTAGACCCAAAATCCACCCATGCAAAGCATGGCTGGCATGAGTCTTAATTCAGAACTTAGTATTAACAATGGCATGTTCATGTTCAGCACATTCCTTCCAAGGCTATAAGTCCCACCCCAAAGTATATTTCATTTCCCCTTCTTCCTGCATGGTGAACCCATTTTTTGTGTGTTCTTGTGGCCTCTAAGCTCAATCCCTTCAGACATGCTAGTGCTACATGAAGTTAAAGAGATAAAATACAGTTTTAATAAAGATTAGTAATTTCAGTCCATTCCATAATTTCTCAAGCTCATCATTCTTGACATTTTAGGCCAAGTAATTATTTATTGTAGGGGCTGTCTTGTGCACTGCAGGAAGTTTAGCAGCATCCCTGGCCTCTACCCACTAGATGCCAGCAGCATCACTTTCCTCTTGCACTCAGCACCCAGACAACCACAAATGTCCCCAGACATTGCCAAATATCCCCTGGGGGACAAAATTGTCCCAGGTTGAAACCACTGGCCTATACTCAGGTTAAAAGTGGTAACATCGGGACGCCTGGGTGGCTCAGTTGGTTAAGCGGCTGCCTTCGGCTCAGGTCATGATCCCAGCATCCTGGGATTGAGTCCCACATCGGGCTCCTTGCTCGGCAGGGAGCCTGCTTCTCCCTCTGCCTCTGCCTGCCACTCTGTCTGCCTGTGCTCGCTCACTCTCTCTCCCTCTCTCTCTGACAAATAAATAAATAAAATCTTAAAAAAAAATCAAGAAGCAAAAAAAAAAAAAAAAAAAAGTGGTAACATCATCTTCTAGCTCCCCCAGTGAAGTGAAGACCACCATTCTGCTCCATGCTCTAAAACTTCCAATGGCTGTTGCCTCCATTTTCAACCTCCTCACTGAATCCAGTTGTTTTGTATTCTCTTCAGTCTCTCTTACACATCAGAGACTTTTTGGGGTTTTGTTTATTTGTTTTTAGCATCTTCATTTAGATTCCTTCGGACTTAGGAGGCAATAAAGCACAGTGGTTAAGGCACACTAGACTTTGAAATTAAAAAAACTCTAAGTTTGACTCTTCACTCGGCAATCTAATCACTATAAGACCTGTGGCAAGTGACTTAGTATCTCTACATCTCAGTTTCCTCAGCAGAGTGAGGAAAATAATATTCACCTTTCGATGGTTTGTCTAGAATTATATGATATAATGTGGGTAAAGTAGTTTTCAGAACCCGAAATGTAGTCATTACCTAATAAATGGTAGTTATCATTAGCTAGAATGATTATTATTCATCTCTTGTTCAGAAGCCTCCTTCCCCCTTTCCAAGGTTATTCTTCTTTCTCTGCTTATCCTTCTTTCAGTATTTATACATTCTCTTAAAATTGATCCACCGCTAAGTCAAGAATAGTCAAAAAGTTGCCCCATCATTAACATTTCTCCCTGAAGTCTAGCCTTCTGTTTCTAAATATCTAGAAAATGCTCTACTTGAATGTCATGGGATTATATCCAAAGTGGAATGTCAAAAAGCAAATAAGTTCAAATGTATCAGGGATGAATTAAAAGGTCACTAAGGGGAAGGCAGAAGCATGAACTAGTTAAATGACTCAAATGAGGCCACAGTTCTCAGCAAAACAAAATAGATCTCAAATCCCTTTAGGGGCAAAATCAAGATTTAATTTAATCAGAGTGACTTTAGAAATATATTAACAAACTTTGGGGAATCTAAATTAAAGAATCCAGACTGAAGAAAGATCTGATGAGGAATCATCAACGGACAAGCATTTACTATTGACGCCTAATTGCATATGGGATGTTTAAATTGCCTACTGTGTAGTGTAGTGAATAAAGTACTATATCTCTTAGTGTAGATACTTAGAAGTATCAGGGAAGCCATATTTAACTGGTATCATGTAAGGACAAGTTAAAGGATCACACATGTTAGAAATTACCAAGATGGTTCAATTGGAAAAAAAAAAAAGAGATTTAAAGGAGATATGGTCATTGTAGCACAAAGATTCTCCTGTATTAAAGTAATTAAACTTATTTCATGTGGTGCTATAAGGCGGAACTAATGGCAATGAGCAGGAATTTCAGGAGTGGATTTCTGCCATTTTCCTGTAGCAATGGTATAATGGCATAATTAAGTTGGAATGAGTTGTTTACAACTAATTCTTTCCCAGGCTTCAGAGTTTAATTAGAGACTAACAAAGTTTTTATCACAAGTGTCTTCTCAACATCTGCTTAAGAGATGGTAAGTAGAGTCATGGTTAGTAGATGAAGCTTGGAGTTGGCTAGATTTTCACTGAAATCCAGACTCTACTGCTCACTAGTCATGTGGTGTTGGTTACAGGTGCTTCCCCAATCTTAGCCCCAGTTTCTTAATCTGTAATAAGAGGCTATTATATCTGCCTCCTTGAGATGGTGAATAACAAGATCAAGTTAGTTCATTTTCAAAAAGCACTTAGCATAGTATATGGAATGAAGCAAACACTCTGTAATTAATACTAGTTATTTTCATTATATTAGAGGGAATCTTGCTTAGGGTAGGGTTGGACTGAGAATAGATGGAATTCAAATCATAGTGAGTTTTGTATCCCCTAGTTCCCTCAGCAAACAATAAAAGCATAACCAAGATGTTGAAAGATCAGGACTCTGAATGGCATGGCAAGGTGGGGTTGGAGGGGAGGGCGGCATTCTACTCTTTCCCCACTGCCCATTCAGACATATTCTGGATGTCAGTTCTTCTCCTGTGACTGGATACAATATTGAATGGCTTGGTGGTTTGTCTGATTGCTCTTCGATAATAAAAACATCCCCCAAACAATTTAGTTCAATGATTCAGTTCAGATCAGTTTAATGATGATCAATCCCATGGAATTATCACAGTTTTAGCTTCATTTTCCACTTAAGTTTCTTCCTTCCCCAGATCAGGCCTCTATGAGGTGTGGTGCTCACAGTTTCCTTTCTTTTTCCTTCATTCCCTCATGAGGATTGAAGTGAAAGGTTGAGAAGAGACCAATGCTAGGAATAGTCCCCCTTTACAATGCTACTATAATCTGAAATTGGTGTCCTATGGGCATAAAGGGAAATAAAAACCGAGACTAGGTTCAGTGGGTGTTCAAGGCTGATATTTATTTATTTATTTTAGAGAGGGAAAGCACATGTATGCAAATGGGGGAAGGGGCAGAGGAAAAGGGAGAGAATCTCCATCAGACTCCTTACCGAGCATGGAGCCCAAAGAAGAGTTCCCTCCCAGGACCTTGAGACCATGACCTGAGCCAAAATCAGAAATCTGATGCTCAACCAACTGATGTTCAACCAACATATGTTGTGGCATACTTGTGAGTTCTTTATAAACAGTCCTCCAGTGCATTTGGATATCTCACATTCATTCAGTTCCTTAAACATGGGCCACCTGCAAATTCCCCTTTGGCCTCTGGCAGTCCCACAGAGACTCTCTTTACTAGGGTCCCAATACTCATCCAGAAGTCCCTCCGGGAAAAGTCTTTTTAGAATGACTCCTAGCTTCCTCTTTTCTGGTGACCATCCATTAGAAGCATCTCCATTCTTTGCATCCATGAACTCTGAGAGGGCAGGTCTTTCCCAACACAATTGCCCCTCTTCATCTCCCACCAAACAGATACCAGGAACTGTTTTCTTCCATTAGGCTTTAGCAGTGTCAACCTACAGATTTTAGTCTTCTTAAAATTCCTTAAAACTCATTCTTCCAAAGTAAGGTGGAATGAGCTCTTATCTCTCCCCATGTTCAAGAAGCCACATAACTAACAACTTTTTCCAATTAAAACTTTTTAAATCTTCTCTTCACTAATTTTTATACCCTTCAGGTAAATATTGGAGGTCATATAACCTTTGACTCCATTTTTAGTCACATAACCTTTGGCCCCATTTTTTACCAGTTCTGCATGTATCAGCTAACACTGAGCTCTAGAAGGTAGAAGTAGTTGGCAGTGTATATTCTGAAAACAAATTACAAAAGGTCTTATTTTAACATCTCATTACAGAAAGCAATCTTCCAAGATACCAAAGTCACCATTGCATTGAAGTCTTATAGTGCCCCCTGCAATTGTGTGATGAGGCAGTACCGTCAGGGAGATAGAATCCTAGAACTCCTACCTATTGGCAGACAAACCTGAGAGCTGTGTAGAGAGTATATGGAGAGCCCTTTCCAACCCATGAGCCCTTTATAGAAGTGGTGTGAGTGGCTAAGGAGCTTGGATTATAATCTTTTATGTTTTCATATCTGCAGACATAATCCCTTCTAGTATTTTTCCTTTTCTTGAAACTTGTAACATATCAGAAGGATAATCCATCCATGGCAGGCCCACGTTCAACATGGACTGTCAGAGTGTCACTTGACACTTGACAATATGTTTCATGATTAGAATTTCTGTTGTTTTTTTCTGCAGGATTTAGGAAAACAAGTATGGTGTATCTGGGAGCAGAAGGAGTTTGGAGTTAGGGACCTAAGGATCAAGTTCCAGTTCTATAACTCTCTTGCTAGGTAAGCTTCGGAATAGGGCTTAATATCCATGTATACATCATTCATTAATTTATTCTATTAACAAAGGCATATTAAGTACTACTATATACGAGGTACATTGCCAGATTCTAAAGGATGATGAATAAACACAATCCCTGTCCTCACAGAGCTTATGGCCACCAGGGACAGATATCAGAGTCTAAGAATATATGGAAAGAACAATATAACTCTCTTTAGTTACAGATTGCAGATGACAGAAGACAGTTTCCAACAAATTTAAGTCCTGATGACTTGTTGATGACTTTTGCAAAGGTAAAATATATAGGAAACTGTTGTATTTTGAGTACAAAGGGCATATGTAATACGAGGCCTATCAAGAGTTGTCTATCTCAGGGTGCCTGGGTGGCTCAGTGGGTTAAGCCTCTGCCTTGGGCTCAGGTCATGATCCCAGGGTCCTGGGATCGAGCCCCGCATCGGGCTCTCTGCTCAGCGGGGAGCCTGCTTCCCTTCCTCTCTCTCTGCCTGCCTCGCTGCCTACTTGTGATCTCTGTCAAATAAATAAATAAAATCTTAAAAAAAAAAGAGTTGTCTATCTCTGTAGAACTCACAACTGCGACAGGTATTTCCTACAACATTCTCCTTTGCTATGGATGTTTGTTTACTCTTGTATTGAGTAATCCAAAGGCATATAGTTCATGTTTCCTAATTTCTGATCAGCATCTCTTTCTTCTCTATTCCTTTTCCTTTTCACTTCCATAGATTTTCATTTCAACCTAATTCTACTTGTTTTTCTCCTCTGTTAGCATGTCTGCTTTGATTAAGAAGAAAGGCACAGATAAATACATTTTTGAAACCAGACATCACCCATATGTCACCTCTCTGTGAAATTATAATCATCCAATTTTAGGCCATTTTAAAATATAGAGGATTATTTTTTTCCTCTCTCTCTCTCTTTTTAAAAATATTTTTATTTATTTGAGAGAGAGAGTGAGAGAGAGAGCAAAAGTATGGGGCAGAGACAAAGGGAGAAGCAGACTCCCTGCTGAGCAGGGAGCCTGGTGGGGAACTCAATTCCAGGACCCCAAGATCATGACCCATACTAAAGGTAGATGCTTAACGGACTGAGCCACCCTGGTGCCCATAGAGGATTATTTTCAAGTTTCTTGAATGTAGCAGAAACTAAAGGAGTTCCTGGATTTTAAATTAAAGTTTCTTTAAAAAATAGATTCCATTTATTAAAACCCCCTAAAGGATGGGGAACAGTATTTAAAACATTGACAGTGGAGACATTTTTAAAAATTATATGCTTCAACCCCTAAATAGTATTTCTCAAATCCTTGGTTTCCCCCTTTCCTGACTTTAAATATTTTTTAATTACCAAGCTTTGTAATAGTTTTATTCTTCTAGGTAACATTAACACTCAGGGTCATTAATATTAATTATATAAATGGATTAATGGTCACCACCATCCCTTTTTACTATGACTTCTCTACTCCTAAGTTCTTATTTTATCTCTCTGCTGAATGCATTTCTTTGTCTAGTGTATGTTCCTTAAAAATGAAGGAAGGTTTTGCATGCTGTAGACTGAATTCTGCTTGTTTGAGGATGTAGATTTATTAGACAAACTATTGTTGGATATAAAATTAATGAGACCAATTTCTTTTCCTCCATCAAAAAACAGACCCTTTTCCACTGTCTTCTGCCATTACATGTGATCCTGGCAAAGCATCAGGCAAGCCTGAACTTTTCCTTCCGTATTAGTTTTATCATTATAGTTATTAGTAGTAGCACTAATATTGGAATATACTAAATTTACAGGATTTATGCTCATTATTCTATATAAAAATTCCTTGCCATAGAATACAATAATGTTTGCTTCTATTAAATCATCTTTTACTTAAAAGATTTTATTTATTTATTTGACAGAGATCACAAGCAGGCAGAGAGGCAGGCAGAGAGAGAGAGGGGGAAGCAGGCTCCCTGCTGAACAGAGAGCCCGATGTGGGACTCGATCCCAGGACCCTGAGATCATGACCTGAGCTGAAGGCAGAGGCTTTAACCCACTGAGCCACACAGGTGCCCCTATTAAATCATCTTTATTGGGTGCCTGGGTGGCTCTCTGTCAAATAAATAAATAAAATCTTTAAGAAAAAATAAATCATCTTTATTTTGTGAAACATTTTCTAACCAGCTAGAGAAAAGCCAGAATGAGCATGGGAGGCAGATACAAGCTACATCTGTAATAAGAGAAGAGACAATGGAAACTTAAACTTGCCAACATGGGTTCTTAAGAAACCAGAGATCTGATTCACTCCTCCTTGCTATGAATCTTTGTATTCACTTGCCTCCTTCAGTGAAATAAGGTCATTGTGAAGGACACATTTCCCTGGTGTGTTTAAAATAAGATGAGGAGAACTTGACCCATTAGGTCATCATGCCCTTCTCTGTGCCGCTTCTGTACTGTGGATAAACTCCTCTATCATCTCACTTAGAGTCGAACACTTTTCTTCCAGTGCAGGGGCCCCTGCAGAGCCTAGCACAAGGCATAGCACTCAGTGCCATTCAAACATTGGGAAATTGAGCAAAATAATTCAAGAAAATCATTGTGCAAAGCAAACCCCACCATTTCAGAGCTGAGGCCCATCTTTCCCTAAACCTCTCCCTCACCCTTTAGTTTCCACACAGAGTCCCCTTTCCAGAGATAACCAGACCAGAAGAATGTGACCTGGTATCTATGTGCAGGCCATATCATGTGACTCTGGCACAGGGAAAGGGTTTCCCTTAGACTTTCAGTTTAAAACCTCTTTTCCTTCCATTTTTGTGCGAGATCCAGTAGTGCACCCTTGCCCAAGCCTGAAGCAACAATGAAAAACTGTATAAAAAGTTTAAAACCACTATGCTCATTATCTCCATCCCCTCTCTGGCCCCTGGAAAAACATGTGTCACTTTTTGAGTAAAACCATCGCTCCTTCCTTCTTTTCCCTTCCTTTAAGTCTTTGGAGCAAGCTTTGGGTGGGGCCCTTCATCCCCCAAGAGATGAAACTTGTTATTTTTCTTGGGACTTTATGATTCAAGGGGTCTAATTCTGATTGGCCACATGTTAATTGGATAGCCACAAGGCGTGACTCAAGACCAAGGGGGGCAGGTACACTTGACTAGGTCTCAGAAGGACAACTAATATATAGGTGTTTTTGTACCAAGCGATCTGGTTCCGTTCTCAAATTCTGGCTCTCCTGCTTTCTAGCCACGTGGCCTAAGACAAATTACTTAGCTTCTCTGAAACGTCATTTTTCTCATCTGTGAAATGGGCTCGATAGAACCATTTCACATGATCATGTATGCATAATAATTACCTTAGTTTCTACCATGGAGGGCAAGTACTCCGGAACTGCTAACTCATATGCATAAACTGTCTCTCTCTTTCTCCCTCCTGTTCTTTCTCTGTCTCTCTCTCTCTCTCTCTCTCTCTCTCTCTCTCACACACACACACACACAGTGATCATTTATTGGGTACCAGCTGCTGAACTAAGTATTGTGCCCATATCCTTGGGGCAGCTCTATGAAGGTGGTATCTAGCACCATTTTTCTATAGACAACAAAAGGGAGACCCAGAGATACTAAGATGCCTGGGGTGGCACAACTAGTAAGTAAAGTGATGAAGTACATTTGGACCCAGATAGCTGACTCCAAAGCCCATGATCTTAAATGTTCTGACTTCTCCATTTCTTATCACCCAACGTATACGTATCCCAAACTCTCTGAGTCCACAAAATAAACTTCACGTCAGGTTGACAAATGGACATTGCAAGGAAGCCCTCACGTTGACCAAGTCCCTGGATACCTCTGTGGCCTTTTATAGGAGAGTCCCTTTCCTTGGATGTCCCTGGAGGTTGGGGGGGACAGTTGCTCCCTCTATTAAGGATTTTCTGACTCCCTCTAACCCACAGTTCAGAAACCATTTCATTCTCTTCTGTGGTCACTCGTTTCTTCTTTGTCATTTTTCTACCTCCATTAGTGCTTCTAACCCATTGGGTACTGTTTCATATATCTGTCTCTTCTCCTAAACTAGGTCCTGAGAGCAAACTCGGTGTCTTATTTGTATGTTCTCCCCTTCGTGTCCACTGGATCAGAGTAAATGTGTGTTGAATAAAAGATCATACAACAACTCTGGGATTTAAATAAATCCTATTTAAGTTAAGAATATAAGCATATTCGTTTTGCACTGGGCCCTGCAAATCCTGTCCTATAACCACTTCCCATATGTTCTCTGATTGAATTCATAGTGTCATCCCGTAGGACAAGTACTATTGTTGTCTGCACTATAATGTTGGGTGGAAGTGAGCCTCAAGGTGATAAAGCAGTTTTCCATGGTTGCCTTTAAATGGCAGAGTACAGAAATACACCAAATCATGGGACCCTCCAAAGACATAGTCTTTCCCCTACTCCAAAATGAATGAAGAAGTTATCTTTCTCTGCGACATAACTCATCACTTCACCCCAAATGTCCACACATTCATAAAAACACAACTACCCTGGATGGTACCCCACAAGCAGGGTTTCAGCACTCAGGGTCAGTGTGACTTTTGCATGCAACATAATCTCTTCTTAATACACACAGGTCCCTTCTCTTCTCCTCTGCAGGAGCATCACTGTCAATCCTTGTCAGTTATTTCTTTAATCAGAGCTGAGGACAAAAAGTGAGGCCTGATGGGTGTCCAGGAAGAGAAGGTGCTAGAAAACAGGAGAGGACTAGAAGGAAGGCAAAGTTCATGGAAGGACTGAGGATGGAGGGCAGCTCCGACGCTCCTCCACCGTTAGTGGGCAGGCCAGGAGCTGTGACTGTCAGCAGTGAGCGAGCAAGGCCAGGGCCCTCCCTGTCTGTCTCTGAGATCATTCCCCAAGTACTCCGCCACCCTGGCATGCCAGGGATTAGCCCTGTCTCTCAGGAAGGCATGGCCCTGCTGGCTCAATGTCCTGGTGCCAGACGCCAAGCCAACCCCAGAGCTGACTCAGTCATCCCCTCCTTGCACACTGGCTGTGAGCCTGTCCTGTCTACTTGTCCATTTACCTCTTACTGCGAGGAGGCAGGTATATCTCCGTAGCCCAAGTGCAGAGCCAGAGCCTGGCACAGAATTGGTGCTCGTAATTGTCTGTTTGCTTAAGAAGCACCAAGGTATGGCGAAGAAAGCACAGCCTTCAGAGCCAAACACACCTCACTTTCAATACCAATCCTTCCCCTTTGTCTGTGTGACACCATCTCCCCAAGACTCCTTTTCTCATTTGCAATTGGAATAGTAATTCCTCTGATTCAATGGAGCATATGAGATAATCCAAGTGAAGACAGTTTATGAACCGTAAACTGTTAACCAGTAAGGCTCATTATAACAAGGTAGTCCAATATTCTGCTATTAGAGCTGCTATTCTTGGGTTTTTCTAATTAGAGACCCATTTTACTTGGTTTGGATATACAGACTCCCCCCAAGATTTGCCCTATGCCTCTGTGTGCTTGGTGTCTCCTTACGGCATCATTGTAATGGACCGCATTCATTCATCATTCATTCATTCGTTTATAGTACTTCAGAAAAGTTCAAGAGATGCCATAGTGAGCTAAGGGGTCATGGTTCTTGTGTCTTGGTGCTTATAGATTAGTGGGAAAGAAGGGCATTACACAAATAATCATTAAAATATTTTATAGTAGTCATGCTAGTGCTGAAAAGATGGATAAGACCGGAATCAGTGAAGTATGTAAAGGAGAATGCACTGTGTGTGTGTGTGTGTGTGTGTGTGTGTGTGTATGCCTCCATGGCCCGGGCATTGGGAGGCAATGCTTTAAAATAGTGAAGACTTTCCTGATGTAAATTAGAGAGCCTGAAGAAGGGGGAGGATGGAAGTGGGTTAAATGTGTGTGTGTGTAAATACATGGGTGTGAGGAGGCAAGTAAGGATACTTAGACAAAGACCTTCCAGAAAGAGGGATCGGGTTGGCAGGAAAAAGACTGCCTAGGTAGGAGAGCTTTTGGCACCTTGAAAGCTGTCTGGGGAACAGACAGGAAAGACAATTTCTATAAAGTCTGAAATCAGCCTCACTCTTTCCTATTGGGTTGTAACCTGTGTTCTCAGGGCCATGAATAGGAGGGAAAGGAAGGGATGCGGAGGTAGAAGGGGAAAGTACAAGGAAAAGGGAGGTGAGGGAGAGGAGGAAGAGGAGAATTTTCCAATCTCTTCCAACTCAATAGCATTATTCTTTCTAGAATTTGCCACCACTTGCTGCCTGGGTTCCCTGTCTCATCAGTGGCTTTGCTTCTCTCATCATTTGGGATAAAAATATGGGAGTTATCCTGATCTTCTCTCTCCTCTTTACATTCGGCATCCAACTACTACTGCTTCTTGGCACTAAATATATCACATCTGATGTTGCCTCCTTCCTATAACTCTCCCTTCTGCCACAGACCAGACCCTCCAACCTCAGTTGTTACAACACCTTTCCCGCTGACGTCCCATCCACCAGTCTCCCCAGAAACAACTTGTGACTGATGCTTCTAAAACTCAAGTCTGATCATGTTTGCCTCTGTTTGAAAGTCTTTCATAGGAAGCTCTTGTCCTTAAGAAAAAGCCTAAACTCGTTTCCTTGGCACCAGGACTGGCTACAGGATTTGCAGGGCCCAGTGCAAAATGAATATGCAGAACTCCTTGTTTAAAAAAATATATATATTATTAGGAATTTTAAGACAGCAGCAGCAAGACATTCGAGAAGGCACAAAGCCTTTCTTTTTTTTTTTTAATTTAATTTAATTTTATTTTTTATTTCTTTTCAGCGTAACAGAATTCATACATAGTTTTATACCACACCCAGTGCTCCATGCAATGCGTGCCCTCCACAATACCCACCACTAGGCTCCCCCAACCTCCCACCCCCCACCCCTTCAAAAGCCTCAGGTTATTTTTCAGAGTCCATAGTCTCTCATGGTTCATCTCCCCCCCAATTTCCCTCAACTCCCTTCTCCTCTCCATCTCCCCATGTCCTCCGTGTTATTTGTTATGCTCCACAAATAAGTGAAACCATATGATAATTGATTCTCTCTGCTTGACTTATTTCACTCAGCATAATCTCTTCCAGTCCCGTCCATGT
>PISX010026770.1:0-23959 GCA_004024625.1 Mellivora capensis | reverse complement strand
ACCCAGTGCTCCATGCAATGCGTGCCCTCCACAATACCCACCACCTGGCTCCCCCAACCTCCCACCCCCCGCCCCTTCAAAACCCTCAGGTTGTTTTTCAGAGTCCATAGTCTCTCATGGTTCATCTCCCCCCCAATTTCCCTCAACTCCCTTCTCCTCTCCATCTCCCCATGTCCTCCGTGTTATTTGTTATGCTCCTTTAAGAGGCTTTAGGTGACTGTGGGAAGTGGAGAGAGGAAGTTTGAAAGATTGTTCCTTTTTCATGTAATAATCTATTGTATTCAGATTACTCTACTATGTAAATAGTACTGCTGCTAACACTTATTGGCTGTTCGTCATGTCCCAAGGCGCTGTGCTAAGAGATTTACCTGCATTTTATATATGTCCTTTAATCAGTTTATAAGTTAGGTATGAATATTATTCCCGTTTTATGTGAGGAATGTGACAGAGACCATGTTGCGTGCTCAAAATCCTTTCTTCTCTTTTTTCCATTGAAACAAAACCCAGGTTTTACTTAGGGTGGCGGGATGCCAGGCGAATGGCCTGCATTTTCTGCCCTCACTTTGAAGCCATATGTAGCCACGTGACTAACTTCTGGCTGGTGGGACAGAAGCAGGACTGGGTGTGGACTGTTGGAGAGGTTATCATTTAAGATATCTGACTCAGGGGTGCCGGGTGGCTCGGTTAGGGAAGTGTCTGCCTTTGGCTCAGGTCATGATCTCAGCATCCTGGGATCAAGTCCCGCATCTGGCTTCCCGCTCAGCAAGGAGTCTGCTTCTCCCTCTCTCTCTGCCCCTCCCTCATTTCGTGCTCTCTCTGTCTCTCTCTCTCAAGTAAACAAATAAAATCCCAAAAGAAAAAAAAATGTATCTGACTCAGCCGGGAGGCATACCCTTCGTGTTCTCTCTCTTGTTTTACACTTCTTGCAGCTGGGATAGCCGACAAGGTGTTGTTTCCACTAGGGGTCGAATTTCGAAGTTCAGCCCCATTCTTCTGTTGAGAATTACTAGAAAAGCTAGACAAAATATGTCTTTAAAAATATGTTTGAGGGATGCCTGGGTGGCTCAGTTGGTTAAGCGGCTGCCTTCGGCTCAGGTCATGATCCCAGTGTCCTGGGATCGAGTCCCACATCGGGCTCCTTGCTCGGCAGGGAGCCGGCTTCTCCCTCTGCCTCTGCCTGCCTCTCTGTCTGCCTGTGTTCGCTCTCGCTCCTCTCTCTCTCTCTCTGACAAATAAATAAATAAATCTTTAAAAATCTGTTTGAAAAGTCTCAGAAATCACAAGTCAATGAAGAATTATTGGGCCGAGTTGTTTGAGAAGAGGGAAACCCAGTGAGGTGAACCTGGATCTTCTGGCCAGTTTTCTCCTGTGAGTGTCTGGCCAATCCAGTTGGCATGGCTGAGGGCTAAGATGCTGAGTGGAACTTCTGTCAGACTTAGGGAGCTAGGCACCTGTCAGGGGTGGGAGACTCTGCTAGTACCCCACCATCTGGATGAAGACCACGAGTGGTTACATCATTGGAATAACATGAAGCAGGACTAGTCTGTCCTGGGCAGGCACTGAAACCAGCTTTGGGTCACCTCAGTCCCTGTTTGAGTTGATGCAATCTAGGATTGGTAGTGCCCCACGTCTCCTGCCGGAAGCAAATGGAAATTCTGTCTGAAGAAAACACATTAGCAGAAGCCTCCAATGATCTCAATCAAACAAAGCAGGGGAAAGGACGGAGAAAATTTTGACTTCCAAAATGGCAAAGAACCTCCAAAAATGTGTTTCTGCTTAACAATGACAAGAAGGCTGGCAAAACCCGTCATATATTGCATCTCTCACCATAGTCCTCCAAAGCACCCAGCAGCACCTCAGAGCTCCACACAGTAATCATTATTTAAGGCATATTTTGTACCTTGTGGGGCGGATGGCGCACCATCCTTGTAGGGTCATATCTTCGAGCTGGGTCTCGACCACTAAACAGGTCGTCCTTCTATCAGATCTTGGAGCTCTTGTGAGGTCTAGGGCCTTTCTTCCCTTAACTCAGCACTTTCCTGGAAGTGTACCTTTACCGGAAGTGTACTAGAGACATTGTACCTTGTCTCTAGATACTGGTTTGGGGGAGGGGGGGCGTGTGCTGTCTTATAAGAAAGAAGTCTGTACCATCGTCAGACTATCCTGGGTAAGAAAACCCACAGGTCAATGAATTAACCACTAAAGAGTGTAGATTTTGTGTGGTCTACTTAGCTCCATCTTGGAGGATGGTCTAGGGAAGAGTCTGTGTGAGACAATAGCAACATGTCAGAAAGAGGAAGAAAATGGCTTGGCTCTAAAATGTCATATAAAATCCACATAGTCTATACAGTGTTTTGAGTGGTACCAGCCTGTTTCTTCTGAATTTGGTAGAAGTTATGGTTCTTAACATATACAAAGCATATATTTCTTACTGCATCTCCAAGGACTCCTGTTTGGAAGGAAATCCTGGATACTCAGGAAGTTAAGAGAAGGAAGATCCAGATGCTCACATCCCTGGTGCTCTGTTCAAGGGTTCATATTGATCTAGTAGTCCATTGCTCTCTCTGTCCTTATCATTTCCTCAGAGTTGAGGCCATCCAGAAGAGTAGAATAGAAGAGGGAGACACAGTATATTGCACTATTTTCATAACAGCAATAATGTGAGTCTGCCCTAATAACTTAGCACAAGGTATTTGGGATGTTTACTCGTTCACATTTATTCCTGTATTTCTGCTTTCCTTTCCAGGATGGGCACTAAAGAGGGGACTGGAGTGGAGGAGTATGGACAGACTTAAATGAGCTTATACTTTGGTGGGAGGGAGCTTTCCTCATCTTCTCCTATTCTCTGGGGGTGTGGTGACAACATAAAAAATATATGGCATTATATCATAGAATAAACATCAATAAATAACAAAAGCAGACATGGTATAGGCCATATTTTCTTACCATAATTAAATCATCTTGGAGGTCACAGAAACACTTCAAGCACTTGAAATTTAAAAATACTTCCCCCAAATTACTAAGTGAGAGAGGACATTTTCAGTGTGCAGTAGTTCAAAAGTAAAAACATTATCTTACATTTGTGGGATATTGTTAATTATCAACACTGTTAATTCAAGGCATAGGCATAGCTTTAAAAATGCTTTTTAAAAAAATTAAACAAGAAAAATAAGATTAATTAATTAATAATCTGAAGAAACTAGAAAAATAAGTCAATCAGACATAAGGAACTCAGCACTTAAAATATTTTAAAAGTTCTTTTTTCAAACAAAAATAGTAGACCGATAAAACTAAGAATGAATGTAAATAAATAAAAAAAATAGACAATTTGTGGCTGACAGGATGATGGCAAGAGGAAATGCAGAGGTAAAATACACACGAGAAAGGAAATGTATTAGCAGATACAATAATTTCAAATGATAATTAGAAACAACTTTATGCTAATGTGTTAAAAACTTACCTGAAATGAATAAGACTGATCCAACAACAACACAAAAATAGATAATCTGATCAGAGTAACAAGAAGAAAAATAAGTGACCCCCTAAATATGCTCTGCTTTTAGGTGATTTTGCTCTTAATTTTTAAAGGAGCAAATAGGGATGCCTGGGTGGCTCAGTGGGTTAAAGCCTCTGCCTTCGGCTCAGGTCATGATCCCAGGGTCCTGGGATCAAGCCCTGCATCAGGTTCTCTGCTCAGTGGGGAGCCTGCTTCCTCTTCTTGCTCTCTGCCTACTTGTGATCTCTGTCTATCAAATAAATAAATAAAATCTTTAAAAAAAGGAGCAAATAATCCCACTGCCATTCAAACTATTCCAGAGTAGAGAAAATATTTAAACTTACACATTCACTCTACAAAACAAGCATATCCCTAACAGACTTTGAGAGACGTATTATAAAATAGAAAGTTACTAACCATTCTCACTCTGTGTAAATGCAGAATTTCCGAGGTGCTCACAGATCAGTTTCAGCAAGTAAAGAAGGGCACTTTATGGTGATTCTGTTGGGTAATTCTGGGAATACAAAAATCATTTAATATTAGGAAATAGAAGATTATATCAGTCAGCCTAAAGAGAAAATCTCCATCATCTCAGTCAATGTCTAGAAAGCATTTCAGGAAAGTTCTGTACCAATTATGAATGAACAGGTATAGTAAACTAGAAATAGAGGATTCTTTAAGTGATAAAGAATATTTATATTAAACAATAGCATATATCATAATTAAAAGGAAAACACCAGATGTATTCTAGTCAAAATCAGAAATGAGATAAAAATACCTTGTCACTATATTAATTAATTAATACTATTCTGGATATTTTAGCCAACACAAAAAATAGGAAACAGAAGTAAGGTGGGTGACCAGAAAGGAAATAAAAAATGCTGCTGCATGCAGTTAATAAAATTGTCTACCCAGAAAACCCAAGAGAATCAGACCACAAACCATCGGAACTAATAATAAATTGGAAAGACGGGTGACTATGAACAAATATACAGAATAAGCACTTTCCCATTTTAACATTGATAATCAGTTTAAATATATTATAGAGAACACAGTCCTACCTAAAACAATTAAAAAGGTTTAACATGCTAGGAATGATTCAATAATGAGTAAGTTTCCACTGATGAAGATAAAGGAAGAACAGAATACAAAACTTCCAGACCAGAGGACTGAATATTGAAGAGAGACAGTTCATCCCCAGGTTCTATTAATAGGTTGAATTAATCTTCAGCACAAATTTCAGTGGGAGTCATTTTCACAACTGAAAAATACCTGGAAAAATAATAGATGAACATAGTTAGTTGTATTTTTAAAGAAAAGTACTGATGGGCCTATTTTTCTTTCAGGTAGCAAAATATTTTGAAGTGAAGTGGATCTAAATTAGAGTTTTACTGGGAATTGATTTAGCCGGTTATATCAAGCAGCTTTAACTCTATCACTCAGTAATTCCACCTCTAACCTAACAAAAATTTGAGAGGTGTGGATAAAGTTTTTTGTACAGGAATGTTCATCATGGAGGTATTTATCATACTGTTTCTAAAATCTGCAAAAATTAAATCAATGATGATCTCATTAAATCAATGTTGAACACGTTAAAAAATACATATTATTCAGCCGTTGTTATGAAGAAGAATCTTTAACAACATGCAGGATATTGTATTTCCCAAAGATGGCCATCTTCCATCCTGCATGTTCTTCTGCTATACGACCGTGGAGGGATGGAGCCTATTTCTCCATCTCCTGGAATGTGGTCAGGCCCTGATCCACAAAATTGCGAGCAAAATTAAATTATTTTAAACCATGAAGATTTGGTGTGCTTTGTTATACAGCAACAGACAAGTGGGAAAATACATAAAGGTGTTTTAGGTTTATTAAATGAAAAACACGGGGACGCCTGGGTGGCTCAGTTGGTTAAGCGACTGCCTTCGGCTCAGGTCATGATCCCAGCGTCCTGGGATCGAGTCCCACATCGGGCTCCTTGTTCGGCAGGGAGCCTGCTTCTCCCTCTGCCTCTGCCTGCCACTCTGTCTGCCTGTGCTCGCTCTCTCTCTCTCCCTCTCTCTCTGACAAATAAATAAATTAAAAAAAAATAAATGAAAAACACGTTACAAAACAATATTTGCTGTGTAATTCTCTTAAAAAAGTAAAGCATAGTACGAAGAATGATTCATACCAAGATGCTAGCAGTAGTTATTTTGGATCATGGGATTAACTGTGCTTCTCATTTTCTTCTTGGAGCTTGCCTGATTTCTGAAACTTCTACAATGACTATGTATTGTTTTATAATAAGAAAAAAAACCCCAGAAGATAAAATCATGGTTTTGAAGATATTTTGATGACAGATAGGCTCACCAAACAACATTGCCTGAAAAAATGTGCTGCAAACACTGTGTGTGAGGGTTTTCCTATTCCTTGGACCTTGTGTTTTCAAGAAGGAACTTTGGCAGGAAAATACATTCAGCTTTTCTCTCCATGTTTTTTCCTCATTTGCTTCTCTGCATGAGAGAAGGAATGATTTACTTTGCTGGTGAGATAAATGCTCTCAGATTTCACTGCTCCTAATTCCTCCTTTGGGGGAGTGTGAGGGTCCAGTGGCTGCTCCCCAGTGGACAGACCTGGACAGATGGAAAGTGTGTGCATGGGAGGTGGGGCCAGCTGTGCCTCTGAGATCTTGCTCCACCCCTGCTTTGGAGATGAGAGAGTTCGAAGCAGCAAAATCATCCCAGGGGCAGCTAACTGGGGAAGGGTTGGCCTTAGGAACCCCATTCCAAAGACTGGGGTGGGCATGGGATGAGAAGTAGAAGTCTTCTTTGTCCACAAACTCCAGCTATGTTCTCCCAGCTTTCCCTGCCAGAATCCTTACCTAAAGCCAATATTTATTCATCAAAGGGAAGAAGAGTGATTGATAATTAGCTTCAAAATGTAGCAGTATCTATAAATGAACCCAATCTGCTTTTACATATTTAAAAGCTGTGTATTTATAGACAGATACAAATTGTTTATATTACATATCACAAGAATTATGGAAGAAAGCACATAAAAATACTAAAAGTGATCTCTCTCTGGATATGGGGATTTTGTATTTATTTATACTCTCTGTAATGTACAGTGCAGCTAGATGACCTTTATAATCAGAAAGAAAATCATTATTAATTTTTAAAACAAAGCATTATTTTCTGAGATTGCTTTATAATCTTGTGTGTCTGAGCTCTTGAGACAGTGGTTGCTGTGCTACCTTCAGGGTCACGTAAACTCTGCCTCCCAGCATCCTTTGGGAATGCCAATTTTCCAGAATAAAATCCTAGGATAATCAGAAGAGGCATGTAGGCTGGGCCTTTTATAGTTTCGGGAAATGAAAATGCTTTATCTTCTACCGTTGTGTGAACCATTTGCATCATTTGGAGAACATTTGTGTTGACTGGTTATATCGGTCTGGAAAACAAACATGATTAACAGAGAGAATTTAATATAAGGATTTACTTAAGCAGGTGTTAGAGAACAGAAGGCAAGAAGGGAACATTGAGGTAGCACAGAATTGTAATAACTGTAGGAAGCAGCTGCCATCTCCATGGCTGGGGCAACGAGGAAGAGGCTGGGAATTGGGAAGAAGGGATGTGCAGGGCTGGGCCCCCAGAGCACAGGAGACAGCGTAATGCAAAGATTTAGGAAGTAATGAGTTTGGGGTACCCATTACCTTTGTTGGTTCTCAAAGTGTTTTTTGTTTTTAAAAATTCTGTTATTTTCTTTTATCAAAGTAGAGTTAACACACAATATGACATGAGTTTCAGGTGTACGACATGGTATTCAACAACTCTGTAAGTTTCGCTGTGCTCACAAGTGTAGCTGCCATCTGTCACCATACAACATGACTACGGCATTACGGACTCTGTTCCCTGTGCCATGCCTCTTATTCCCATGGCTCATTCATTCCATACCTGGAAACCTGTTCCTCCCTCTCCACTTCACTCATTTTTTCTCATTCCTCTCCTCCCTTCCCTGGCAATCATCAGGTTGTTCTCTGTATTTACTTGTCTGTTTCTGTTTTATTTTTCATTTGTTTTGGTTTTTAGGTTTCGTATGTAAGTGAAATCATATATTTGCTGTCTGACTTATTTCACATCGGCATAATACCCTCAAGGTCTATCCATGTTGTCTCGAGTGGCAGGATCTCGCTGTTTTTATGGTTGAATGCTGTTCCATTGCATGTATATATTATATAGATTTTCTTTATCTGTTCATCTTTTGGTGGACATTGCAGTGGCTTCCATATCTTGGCTGATGTAAATAATGCCGGAATAAATAAATGTAGGTGTGTATATATCTTTAGTGTTTTTGTTTTCTTTGGGTAAATACCCAATAGTGGAATTAATGGGTCATATGGTATTTTGATTCTCTCTCTCTTTTTTTTTTTTTGAGGAATCTCTGTACTGTTTTCCAGAGTAGTTGGACCACCAACAGTGCACAAGAGCTCCCTTTTCTCTGCAGCCTCACCAACACTTGTTATTTCTTGTCTTGTTGACACTAGCCATTCAGATAGGTGTGGGGTGATTTCTCATTGTGGTTTTGATTTCTCATTGTGGTTTTCCCTGATGATGAGGGATGTTGAGCATCTTCTCATATGTCTGTTGGCCATGTGGATGTCTTCTTTGGAGAAATGTCTATGCAGGTCCTCTGCCCAGGTTTAATTGGAATAGTTGCTTTTTTCATTTCTGTTGTTGTTGTTGTTTTAATTTCTTTTCAGTGTTCCAGAATTCATTGTTTATGCACCACACCCAGTGCTCCATGCAATACGTGCCCTCCATAATACCCACCACCAGGCTCACCCAATCCCCACCCCCCCAAACCCCACAGATCACATGATACTTTATATGGAAAACCCAAAAGACTCCACCCCCAAACTACTAGAACTCATATAGCAATTCAGTAATGTGGCAGGATACAAAATCAATGTACAGAAATCAGTTGCTTTCTTATACACAACAATGAAAATATAGAAAGGGAAATTAGAGAACCAATTCCATTTACCATAGCACCAAGAACCATAAGATACCTGGGAATAAACCTAACCAAAGAGGTAAAGGATCTGTACTTGAGGAACTACAGAACACTCATGAAAGATATTGAAGAAAACACAAAAAGATGGAAGACCATTCCATGCTCATGGATCAGAAGAATAAATATTGTTAAAATGTCTGTACTGCCTAGAGCAATCTATACTTTCAATACCATCCTGATCAAAATTCCACCAGCATTTTTCAAAGAGCTGGAACAAACTTGTATTTGTATGGAGCCAGAGGAGACCCCGAATTGCTAAGGAAATCTTGAAAAAGAAAAACAAAACTGGGGGCATCACGTTGCCTGATTTCATGCTTTACTACAAAGCTGTGATCACCAAGATAGCACAAAAACAGACACATAGACCAGTGGAACAGAGTAGAGAGCCCAGATGTGGACTCTCAAGTCTATGGTCAACTAATCTTCAACAAAGCAGGAAAAAATATACAGTGGAAAAAAGACAGTCTCTTCAATAAATGGTGCTGGGAAAATTGGACAGCTATGTGTAGAAGAATGAAACTCGACCATTCTCTTACACCGTACACAAAGATAAACTCAAAATGGATAAAAGACCTCAACGTGAGGCAGCAATCTATCAAAATCCTAGAGGAGAACATAGGCAGTAATCTCTTTGACATCGGCCACAGCAACTTCTTTCAAGATATGTCTTCAAAGGAAAGGAAACAAAAGTGAAAATGAACTTTTGGGACTTCATCAAGATCAAAAGCTTCTGCACAGCAAAGGAAGCAGTCAACAAAATAAAGAGGCAACCCACAGAATGGGAGAAGCTATTCGCAAATGACACTACAGACAAAGCGCTGTTATCCAAGATCTATAAAGAACTCCTCAAACTCAACACACACAAAACAGATAATCATGTCAAAAAATGGACAGAAGACATGAACAGACACTTCTCCAAATAAGACATACAAATGTCTAACAAACACATGAAAAAATGTTCATCATCATTAGCCATCAGGGAGATTCAAATGAAAACCACATTGAGATACCATCTTACACCAGTTAGAATGGCCAAAATCAACAAGACAGTAAACAACAAGTGTTGGAGAGGATGTGGAGAAAGGGGAACCCTCTTCCGCTGTTGGTGGGAATGCAAGTTGGTGCAGCCACTTTGGAAAACAGTGTGGAGACTCCTTAAGAAATTAAAAATAGAGCTTCCTTATGACCCTGCAATTGCACTACTGGGTATTTACCCAAAAGATACTGATGTAGTGAAAAGAAGGGCAATCTGTACCCCAATGTTCATAGCAGCAATGGCCATGGTCGCCAAACTGTGGAAAGAACCAAGATGACCTTCAACGGATGAATGGATAAGGAAGATGTGGTCCATATACACTATGGAGCATTATGCCTCCATCAGAACGGATGAATACCCAACTTTTGTATCAACATGGACGGGACTGGAAGAGATGATGCTGAGTGAAATAAGTCAAGCAGAGAGAGTCAATTGTCATATGGTTTCACTTACTTGTGGAGCACAAGGAATAACACGGAGGACATTGGGAGATGGAGAGGAGAAGTGAGTTGGGGGAAACTGGAGGAGGAGACAAATCATGAGAGACTGTGGACTCTGAGAAACAAACTGTTTTTGTTTTTAAATTCCCTCTTTTTTATTTTGAACTAATTATGTACTTACAAGGAATTGCAAAGAACAGTACCCCTGTACCAATTGTGGCATATTTCAGCTTTCCCCAGTAGTGACATTGGTACATCATTAAACCCAGGAAATAGATTGGCATGATATGATTAATTTGATGATAGACCTGGACCAGTTTTTACATTTACTCATTTTTATGTCTTTGTGTATAATTTTATGACATTTTATCACCTATAGAGATTTGTATAACCACCACCACCACAATCTAGATATGAAACTCTCCCATCGTCGCAAAGAAACTCCCTCTTGCTGCCCCTTCATAGTCACACTGTCATTCCCCTTCTGTAACACCTGGCAACCATTGTCTGTTCTCCAGATTTCTATAATCTGCTTAATTATGTTATTGATTGAATTATGTCCCCCCCCCCCAATGTATTTTGGAGTTCTTACCTCCAGTATCTCAGAATTGACCTTATTTAGAGACTGAGTCTCTACAGAGGTGATCAAGTTAAAATGAGGTCAGTAGGATGAGCTGTAATCCAGCATGACTAGTGTCCTTCCAAGGGGAGGTTTGGAGACCTACATGACCACAGGGAGAATATACCACATGAACATAAAGGCAGACACTGGAGTGATTCTTCTCTAAGACAAGGAATGCCAAAGATTGCCAACAAACCACCAACAGCTAGGGGACATACACAGAACGGATTCTTCCTCCCAGCCCTCAGAAAGAACCAATACTGAAGACACCTTGATTTTAGACTTCTGGCCCCTAGGACTGTGAGAAAAGAAACTTCTGCTATTTAAGGCACCCACTTTGCAGTGCTTTGTTACTACAGCTCTAACAATATAGCTCTAATACAGTAAGTTTATGCAATTTAATTTTTAATAATAATCATGCTTAAAATTAGCTTGCAAAATTCCTGAAATTCTCTTGAGTGAGCTGGCTCTAGTATGCCATTGCAAATAAGGGAGCACAGTGAGGCTCATTCTGGGAACGTGGAGAAAACTGGAATTGGAACCAAGCTGCCACTTCCAGAATGGAGAAGCTCTGCTGGCGAGACAGTGATAGGATCAGGAGGCGGACAAGTAGGGTCAGGTCCTTCTTCCTCCTGTAGCCACCCAGAGTCCTTCTAGCATCCCCTGTCCCCTAGTCTGTTGAAGATCTAGCTGGCTAAGCAGGGAAGGTGGCTTTGGGAGCCCAGGCACCCTTATCACAAAGCATAGAACAGAGAGTAAGTTTGGAGCTGAGAGATAAGAGCTGAATATTCAAACACTGGATTTTTTTTTTCCTTTAAAGAAGACTGTCCTAGAGGCTAAAAGATTGGAGAACAAAAGTCTCTTTTATTCAGCTCAGCTATCATTATGGGTTTTCTCTGGACCATGAAGCTGCTGGCCAAGGGGACAGATACTGCTGTCTCCTTATATTCATATTTTATAATTTATTTTGAGAAACTTTATCACATGTACCTTATTTTGAGCGGCTTATTAAAAAACACTCCTGTTTCAAAAAACAAGTGTGCTGCCTTTCACCTTGTGTCATATTCCCAAGGGCGGATTGACTGTATTCTCTCAAGAAGCTTACTTATTTTGATAATAAAAAAGGTATGGGAAAGTAGGATTTGGTATATGAAAATTTAATTTGCAGAAAACAACTTTTTGAGAACATATGTGTTCTTTAAATACAGTGAGATTGCCTTGTGATGCCTAGAAATCCACCACTCCCCTTGAAAGGAAAAGTAACTTCTTAGCAGAGTTTTGAGGGCAAGGAAAGGACTAATTCACTTCTTGGTAGGCTGGCTCCCCGTGTGGGTTAATTCTTTCCTTACTAAGTAGCCTGAGATGAGTGGAATTGCTCTTCCTGGCTCCCCAGGACCAGCCCAATATCTTTCCTGTCAGCTCTGAGCATAGAGCAGTCCCCCAGCACATCCCACTAATGATCCAAACCGCTACCGCAGCATCTGTGCTTATGACTTTTAGACGCACCAGCGAGAAGGATTCCAACCTGGGAGAGGCATTCTGCGAAAGCCCACATCTTTCTTACTGCACACCAGCCACTTCATTACCTTCTTGGGCATCTTATTTCCAGCTTATCCCTGAAAAAACAAATGAAAGTTTAATACCCATCTCCATTATACATGTAATGCTGGGTTATTGCAGAAATCTTCAGAAATATAGAAAATTCTGGAAAATAAAATGCAATTTGAGGTCATGTGGCTTAAGTTTCATAGGAAAAGGAATCAAATTTATGTGTTTGCTCAAAAGATGATGTGATCTCTCCCCCACCCCCGCCCATAGAAATTTATATCTTGAGGGATAGTGAGCAAAATGTGATGTCAGTAGCCTTTTTGCTTCCCTACCTTTGCGCCAGGCGAGAGCTTAGAACTGCTTCATGGACCCAGCAGGGAGTCTCCAGGTAAGCCTGTGAGACTTACCTCTCCTTCCTTGTTCTCTCAGGACTCTGATCTTTGACAGCTCAGTTTTGGAATGGTGGCATCTTTTGGAAAGAATCCTGCAGGTGGCCATGATGCCAGGACAAAACCAATTAGAGAAAGTGGAATACTTTGTCATAATGGTCACCACTAAGATCTTGGTTGGGATGGCGAGCCATAAATATGTCACTCCAGTGGGTAATTTGGGGAAGTACAGTGATTGGGAACTCATTGGAGAAAGGGACTGTGGGAGTGTCCATCCCTGCCAGTGTTTTCCACCTCTCTTACTGGGGTCCTGGACCACAGGCGTGGTCCCTAACTTCCCTCCTCTCGCCCTCTCTTCCCTCTACCCTCAATGGCAGGAATTAGCCCTTTAGTGGTCTATCTCCTGGCAGGACTCACCATTCCTATGTAGATCTGTACCCTGTCAAGGCTGGATTGAGACATCACCTGCCTCACCTAAGAGAAAACTGGCCCTGCAGGAAGGGGAGGGGAGGAGACAATAATTAACATGAAAATTTTGACTGAAGTTGTTTAGGTGTCTTGCTCTTCAGCAAGGGATTGAGAGATGGTATAACAGCTGTTAAAGCAAGGACTTTGGGTCTAGACTTGGGGGTCCAGTCTCAGATCTGCCAGTTACTTGCTGGGTGACCTTGGCAAGTTATAACCTTCTCATGTGTCAGTTTCCTCATGTGTAAAAAATGGGGCAAGTGCCATTTTGCTGTGTTTTCAGTGTAAAAGAATAAAAGTTGTAATACGTGTGGTATGTAATCCCGCGCCCCCACACAGTGCTCGCACAGTAAGTGGGAAGCAGTATTTAGAATGGGATTCCAGGAAAGGAAGCAATGTCAGCATCAACCCACACCCTTTGGAGGGGTGGGGTGCTGGGGCAAGGTGACCAAGGGTGCAAGCCCAGGAGCTCCACCTCTTGTAGAGAACCTGAGAAGTGACTGACTGACTGGGTTTGGAGCTGCCGAATGTCATATGGGCACATGTCCTGCCAATTTGTGCTTCAGCTGCGTCCCTGAGGTCTGGATTTCCCAACCCCCATTCCCAAGCCTGAGACATATCCTTGGGAGGGAGGCTGGAAAGAGGAGAAAAAGAGATTATGGGAGCAGATGCTAGAGAGAGATCAGAAATTCAAAGGGCAGTGGGGTCCTAAGAGGCAGCAAAGTCCTGTGAGCTTCCAAGGTAAACAGCCAGTGCAGCCCAGGGTAGGAGGTGGGCAGATTTAACTCCTGCTCTGCCTTCACCTGGTGGTGTGACCAGGAAAAGTACTTCCTCCACCCCTCGCCTGTGAAGTGGGGATCATGCTGTCCCTGCATCTGCCTCTCGGGGTCATTCTGAAGATGAGAGGGGAGGATCGTTGTTAATATGCTTTAATCAGAAACGTCCTATAAAAAGTTTTGTGTTACCATAAAAGAAGTGACTGGTGTGAATAAATAGCCTCTTTCTTAACTTTACACCTAAGCTAGGTCCTTGGGCTTCTCTGGGGAAACTGCTGCTATTACCCAGAGATGGAGATTGGTTTTAAATGTGGTGTTGAGCTCCCTAGTAGCTTGAGAAAATGAAGAACAGAGGGTGGGGAGGAGGAGAGAGCAGAATGTAATACGTGCAATATTTTGTCCTTTGTAAAATATTTGTATTTTATCAAATGTTTGCTGAGCACCTACTTTGTGACAGGCGCTCAGTAAAGCAGGCACTGCACACAATGGTAAAGAAGGGGCTTACTCCCTGCCCAGCAGATGAACCAGTAAGCAAAACCATGATACCAAATATCCTCTTTCATTCCATCTCAATCACCGTCTGCAAGTACAACCTAGACATTGGCATCATCTGAATCTGCTCCACCTTCAAGAGCAGTAATTTAAAACTCCTAATCTTCAAGGTCACGATAAATATTTGATCACTAAACTTCATGGAGCCCTGACATTGCCTAGCAGTTACCCTGTACCTCCTGGTCCATTTGCCCTTCCCTCTCCCAGATGACTGTTTTGTGTTTCCCTCTCTCTTCTCAGTCCCCCTTCTCCCCATCCCTCTCTTTACTCACCACTGATGCTCTTTTTTCTCTTTTCACTGAGAAAATGAACACCCTTGGCAGAGAATTTGCAAAAGCTTCCACCCACATATGGACCTACCAGCCCACATTGCTGTCTTATTTCCCATGTTATGGGTCTCTGCCAGCCTTACACCAGCCCTCCCACCTGAGGACTTGCTCCCTTCCCCTCTCCTCTCAAGAATAGTACTACAGCAGTTATCATCCTTTGGTCCTGAATTACTCATTTGTACTCACTGTATTCATTTTGTTTCTCTGTCATGCTGACCATTCCCATTCATGTTCATTTATGTTGGTACTGCTTCCATTTAAAAAACCTTCAAGTCTGTTTTGGGTCTCACTCTCCTTTCTAGCTATCACTCCATTATCTTCTTTGGTTTACAGTGAAACTCCTAGAAAAGTTGTCTGTACCCACTGGTTCCCATTTTTCTCCTCTGTGGGTTACTGTGCAAACGAATCTTTTCAAGGTCAACAGTGATGTCCACACTATGTCCACAGTGATGTCCACACTATGTCCACAGTGATGTCCACACTATGTCCGCACTATGTCCAGTGGCCATATTCTTTGGTTGTCATCTAACTGGACCTATCAGCTGCATTTATTGTTTTTAAAAGATTATTTATTTATTCATTAGAAAGAGAGAGAAAGAGAACAAGCAGGGGGGGTGACAGGCAGAGGCAGAGGGAGAAGCAGGTTCCCTGCTGAGCAGAGACCCCCTCCCCCAATGTGGGGCTTGATCTAATGACCCTGAGATCATGAGCTGAAGACGGATGCTTAACCAACTGAGGCACCCAGGTTCCCCCATCAGCTTCATTTAATTTGGTGGTTACATCTCTCCACCTTGAAGTGTTTTCTTCTTTTGGCTTCTGGGGCAATCCCTTTCTTTTCGCTCTCCTTTTTCCTCGCTGGTCCCTTCTTTTCAGTCTCCTTCTCTGGCCTCTCCTATCTTTTTGCCCTCTAAACCTGGAGATATCCCAGGGCCTCATGCTCAGACCTTTTCTTTTTTTAACCCTTACTCTCAAGGTGACCTCATCTAATCCCATTGCCTTTAAATATCATCTATTTAAGTACCACCCATGTGCTGATGGCTCAACATTTCCTACCTCCAGCACTGACTGTCTTTGGAACACCTTACCCCAGCAGATACACAACAGCACTCCCTTAGGCACCTCCAGCTTAACAGACTGGAATCGAGGTAGTGATCTGCACCCAAAACTTTCTCCTCCCACAGACTCTCACAAAGATAAACCTCACCTTCTCAGTTCCCCAGACTCAAAACAATGGAGTTCATCTTGAGTATAAGGCCACTATTCCTATTCACGAGGGCTCCGCGCTATGAGCTAATCACGTCCCAAAGGCCTCATTGGGGTTGAGGATTTCAGTATATGAATTTTGGGGAGACACGAATATCCAGTTCTTTGTCTATACATGAGTGAGTCTTTAAGTTAGAGCTTCCGCTCACATCCTTTGCTGGCTCTTGACCCAAGCGTGTGACCCCTGCTTCTCTCAATCTTACCATATTTCCATTTCCATTTCCCAGAGGTATCTCAGACTCAACAGGCTAGGACCAACTCATGCTCCCTTCCCTCTGGGAGCCCCTGCCCAGTTCATGTCTAATTTTCTGTTTTTCATTTTTGGTGTTCCCTGTTTCAGTGAGTCCACTGCAGTCCACTAAATCAGAAATTGAGTTTTCCTTGAGACTTCCTTCTCCTTCATTATGTCTATCAAATCCACCATAAATTCCTATCGATTTGATTTCTGAATCTCCTCCCAGTGTGTCCGCTTCTTCCCATATCTGCTGCCAGCCCCTGAGCCTGCTGTCATCATGGCTCCTCAGGCCAGTTCCCTACTGGCCTCTCTGCTCTTCCATGACCTCCCCAAGCACTGTGGTTAAGAGTTATCTTACACAGAAGCAGATCCCATCATGTGAGTCCTGACCTCTAACCCACCTCCTACTTACAACCTTGAACAGCTCGCTTTTCCTGCCGGGATTAAACCATGTTCCTTAGTGTGGCTTACGAGGCCTGGGCATGGTGTTTCCTGGCTAGCTTCCTGACATCATGCACCTCTCTGCTTCATTCTCTGCTGCTGCTGCCCTGACCTTCCTAGAATTCTGCTCTGCCTTCTGAAAGATCTTTGCATCAGTTCCTCCTTCTGCCTGGAAAGCTCCTCTCCTCCCTTTAGCAGGTTAACCCCTGCTAGCCCCTCAGATGCCAGCTGGAGCATCCCACATTCTAGTCCAGGGCTGGCTTCTTAATTGTATTCTGAAATAGAACTTTCTGGGCACCTGGGTGACTCAGTTGGTTAAGCGTCTGCCCTTGGCTCAGATCATGATCCCAGGGTCCTGGGATTGAGTCCTGCATCGAGCTCCCTGCTCAGTGGGGAGCCTGCTTCTCCCTCTGCCCCTCCCCTCTGCTCATGCATGCTCCTTCTCTCTCTCTCTTTCAAACAAATAAATAGATAAAAATAAAATCTTAAAAGAGAGAAATTTCTTTGTAGTACTCGTGCTACTTTGTAACTCACAGTTGTGATTTTTTTAAAAGAAATTTCTATATGTTTTTTTTACTCCACTAAAAGTTCTGTTAGAGTATGGGCTGTATCTGATTTTGTTTACAGCTATAACCCTTGGGCCTACCTTAGTGTCTGAAACAAAGAAGGTGTAAAAAATATTTTCAAATGATCAAATGAGCACAACTTATAATACATGCTAAGAAAGAAATTACCAGAATGCAGAGATAGAAAATGTAGCTAATTAGGATGGTCAGGGAAACCTCTCTAAAGCCATAACATGTAAATGAGTTCTGAAGGAGGAGAAGAGGGCAGCCAGGGGAAAAGTGGGTGAATGTATGTATCTCTAGGGAAAGGGCTGAGTATAATCAAAGGCCATGAAGTAGAGAGTTCTGTATCTTCAAGGGAAAAAGGAGGCTGGAGCGGCTAGAATGTAGTGGCAGGGGGAGACAGCCACAGGATAAGCTGGGAACATTAGGCAAGGCCCAGATCATTTAGGATTTATTGGTCATGATGAGACATTTGTGTTTTATTTGAGGAATAATGAGAAGCTGTTAAAGGTTTTAGGGAAGAGGGATGCCCCCTGACCTAATTTCTGCAAAGATAATAGACTGTATGTAGATGTGGAGGACCAGGAGCAAGAACACCCGGCAAGGATACCATCCAGGTGAAAGCCGGGCTTGGGATGAATCACATAGTAGGAAGCAAATGAAAGAGAGGTGGATGGAGTCAAGAAGTACTTTGGAGGGAGAAACGAAACCAGCAGGACTTGGTAATGGATTGAATTGGAGGCAGAGAGAGATTATAATTAAGGAGGTGTCCTCCTGTCCTTACTTAAACAATTATTTGGATAGTGGTACCATTTGTAGAGATGGAGGAGTATGAAGATTTGAGGGAAAAAATTGAGGATTGAGTATCAACTTTCTTAACAATGAGATGCCCATGAGATATCCAAGGGGGCATTTTCAGGAGGTGGTTGTGTATGTGCGTCTGGAACTCAGAGGACCACTGTGGGTTGCAGATCTAAATTTGGGGGCCACCAAATTATGATGGTAATACCAGTAATTTTTTTACATTAATTTTGGTAATACCAGTGAGAAAGCATATAATCACCTATGAGCATGTGTAGACCAGAGCAGGAGGCTAAGCCCTGGGAAACGCTAACGTGTGAGGGTCAGGTTATGAGATGCTTACAAAGAAGACTGAAGAGTGACCAGGGTGGAAGAAGGACACCCAGGGGAAGGCAGGCTTGTGTCAATAAAGAAAATGTTATTGCCTGAGCCAGAGGAGGCTGAAGGGCCATGTTCTCAAATGTACTTAATGCCACTCAACTGTACACTTAAAATGGCTCAAATGATAAACCTTAGGTACATTTTACCACACACACAGACATGCAAAAGTAGCAATTTGTGTGAGTTATGCTGGCTGAGAGTGTGTTGTGTCAGGAGCTCAGAATGCAGAAGATGAAGGGGCTGGATGGGGCCAGGAGTTAAGGCCACAGTCCCGGGCACACTTGAAGATGAGAGCCTAGCGCAAGTCCATGAGCAGCCTCAGGGCAGAGGGGGGGCCCCCGGACACTCTGGTTTTGAACCTGGAGAGGTACCTGGCCACTTTGTCAAGGCTCCTCCCTACTTACAGCAGTCTGCTTTCCTGATGCCAGGAAAGGGATGCCGGCCTGGGCTGCTGTCCCCTCAGAGGCCCCTCAGGGATGCTGCATGGCCACATGGCCGGCCTGTGTCTGATGACCATGAACCCAGAGCAACGAACAAGCCCTCAATTTTCTCACCAGCTGCTCCATAATGGCTTGTGTTGATTTGAAATAAATCTTCATTGCTGGTGCCCAGAGACTAGGGAGACCTTCCAAACCAGACATGCCTCCCACACAGTGAGAAGTGGGATGTGGAGAGGGGTACGGAGACTTCCTTCTTCACTGGATCCAGAGAGGCAACTTGTGTTTCAGAAAGGAGATAGACTTACTCACTGGTTCAACATATATTTACTGCAGGCACTGTCAAGATTCCTGTCCTTAGGGAGCTTATATTCTAATGAGACAGACAGACTACAGTAGGCAAAATACATAAATGAGCAATACCCGGGTGCTATTCAGACGAATAAAGCACAGTAAAGAGATAGGAACTGTTAGGAGGGTATTATTTTATGCATCAAATTAAAATTGCATAAAACTAATATGCATTATATTAATTTTGCACAAAATAAATACCATGCATTAAATAAATGCACAACCGGTATAATTTCATATAGTGATCAGTACTTTCTTAGTCTGTTTGAGCTGCCATAACAAAAGGCCACAGACTGGATGGCAAGGGACCACAGAGATTTATTTCTTAGCATTCTAGAGGCTGGAAGTCCAAGAGCACGGTGCCTGCATGGTAGGGTTCAGGCCAAGGCCCCCTCCTGGGTTGGAGACTTGACTTCTTACTGTGTCCTCACAGGGCAGGAAGTGCAAGGGACTCTTGGGGGCCTCTTTCGTAAGAACACTACTAGTTCTGTTCACGAGGGCTCCGCTGTCCTGATGACCAAGCACTTCTCAAAGGCCCCACTTTCTGATACCATCACAGTGGGCATTAGAATTTCAACACAAGCTTTTGTTGGGGGTGGAGACAGACCTTCAGATCATAGCAAAGACAGTGAAGAAATTAAAGCAGGGCAAGGGACTAGGGAGTGCCACTGGGGAAAGGGCATCTAGGGTAGATAAGGTGAACTAGGAAGGACACATAAGTGAAAGGGACATCAGTCCCAGTGACAGGAATACCACGGAAAAGGCCACGAGGCAGGACAGGTTGTAGTGTGCCTGGGAAAAGCAAGGTGGCCACGGAGGCTGGGCAGAGGGTGGGGAGGGTAGGAGGAGGATGAAGATATGGGGCAGGGAGAGGCAGGGGCTGTGGAGAGCAGGTTGGCTTTATCCTGATGTGTTGGGAGTTTTAAGTACGCATAATCCGACTCACATTTGGAAAGGCGCCTTCCTTCTGCTGTGTGCAAGTTCACCGTGGGGAAGCAGGAGCAAATGTAAGCAGGTGGCAAGAGGTGGTGGGGACTTAGTCTGAGATATTCATGGTGAGAGGGATGAGAATTGGTCAGATTTAAGCATGAAACAACTGCAAGAAAAAAAATATATAAAAAAAAAGATAAGTTGACATTGATCGAGCCGTGCCCCGCACCAGCTGCTCCCCTAAGCCCCTTAATTCTCGTAACGACTCTGAAAGAAAGTCTCCTTATCCCTGGTTAGTGTCTGGGGAAGTGGAGGCTTATGAGGGGAAGCCCTATGGCCAAGGCTGCTTTGTGTAATTAGTGCCGTTGTCACTGAAACCCCGGTTGTGTTGACTCCAAGCCTGTGACCTTGGCTTTGGTACTGCACTGTGTAGCATCCCTGCCAGGTCAGTGCAGGGTGGAGTCGAGGCGGGAGCCATACCTGGCAGAGAAGGAGGGAGATGAGGTGTAAGCAGACAGCTTGGGGTTTGCTCCTCCCGACCCACTGGGGTCTGCAGCCTGTGGCGTGGACGGAAGTCCTCGGGACAGTTCTCTCCACGGGCTCTGTGAGGTCACAGTACTCACAGCCCTGCTTGGGTCCCCAGGTATTCAGAGTGGACGAGAGAGACATTCTCCCCATTTTTACTTCAGTCAGAGCACCATGAGGGCTCTGGGGCATGGGATACCTGCTGGATGATTCCTTGGGTCTGGATTTCTAGAAACACTTGCCTAGGGGCATTTGACAGTGTTCGGAGCTTCTGAATAAGCTCTGGTTAGTGAAATTTGAGTCACTACTGTTTGTGTGACCTCACAAGCCAGAATATAAAATAATCCTCAGGTCACATGGTCAGAGTGTCAGATTGCTAATGGTGGTTTAAGATAATTTAACACCACAAGGTCAGGGGTGCCTGGGTGGCTCAGTAGGTTAAGCATCTGACTCTTGATTTCGGCTCAGGTCATGATCTCAGGGTTGTGAGATGGAGCCCTGTGTCAGGCTCCGTGCTCAGTGGGGAATCTGCTTGTCCCTCTCCCTCTCCTTCTGCCCCTCCCCCCTGCTCGTACTCTCTCAATCTCTCTCTCTCTCTCTCTTTCTAAAATATACAAGTAAATCTTAAAAAAAAAAACAAAAAACAACCACAAGGTCAAATCCACACACAGATACGCCCGCCTGGAAAAGGAGGCCAAAATCTTTTTTAGACCCAATTGCATTCCACCCAGCAGAAGGGAGGAGGATAATATTCAGGTGACAGCCCCTCTCAACAGCTGGAAACACGTGTGTGAGGCTGCTACCAGAATTTACCCCTCAACGCCTGAAGTCATGGGAGTGGCTAGGACTGACCCACGAGAACAAGACACCTGCCATCTCTTACCGGCTGGATGCCCTGTACAGTTGTGCTCTTGTTCACCTGAAGCACCTGAACCTCTGAGTAAAAGCCACACATCAGCGCCTCGTGTGGAAGCATCGTCTTAGTAATAACTTGCGTTGAGCATTACCAAGTCCATTCACATCCCCGGTGTCATGTGCCACCATCGCCGAGTCCCGGAGGAAGCTGAACAGGTAGCAGTTACTGATTTACAGCTCTGCAAAGGTGCCCAGCAGCATTCGTCATCAGGGAACCTCAAAGCAAAAGCACGGTGAGATCCCGCATCACCGCATAGTGTGACTATAAAGACAACAGCAACAGCAGCAGGAAACCATGTGTTGGTGAGAATGTGGGGAAGTGGGAACCCCGATGCCTCGGTGGTGGGGTATAAAATCGTGCAGCCACTTTAGGAAACAAGTCTCGCAGTTTCCCCAAAGGTCGGTAGAACCCACTATATGAATTCAGTAATTCCACTTATATGTATGTGTCCAAAAGAAAGGAAAGCAGGGACTCGAACACAGCCTTATACCCCCATGTCCACAGCAACCAAGAGCTGAAAAAAGCCCAAGTGTCCACTAATGGATGGATAAACAGAACAAGGTCTACTCATATAGTGTGATAATATTCAGCCATAAAAAATTACAGAAGGTTCAATTTATTTTTTTAATTTTAATTTTAATTTCTAGTTCACATCTTTTCATTGACTATCAACACTTTAAAACAAAGAGGCTTGATAAAAAAAGGCAGAGAAGCTGTTTCCTGTTCTCTCTCAAACATGAAAGACATAACGAACAAGGTCCCATGTGTCTGTCATCCCAACAAGTCTAGGATCACAAAGCACCATGATGAAGGGTATAACCCGAAGCCACAACAGTGTTCTTCAGTCACCTTTTCTTAGGTTATCAGTGCATTTCTAGGGTCTCTTGATTTCTTGGCAATGATTCAGAATCCCTAGAAGACAAATGCCATGTATAGTGAGAATGTCCCAAGCTTCCATGCCATGTCATTTTTTTGTTTTTCCAACATCAAAACTTGTCAGTGCCAGAAGTTTGCCTCCAGAGCCAAGGTCTATAGAAACTTTCTCAGACTGGCTGAGGAGAGACCTGCGTTTGCTGACAAGAGGGCCATCAGGTTTTCTCCAAGTTTCCTGAGAGCACTTAGTATCTCCACTTTCTGTTGGGCATTCAGGCCTCTTTCCAGCTTCCCTACCATGAGATCTCCATCCATCTCCAATCACCTTGTCTGGAGCCGACCCGACCATTTCTTTGCAAGTAACCTGATGATGTGTGGGGTCTTAATGGCCTGGCTGACAGCTGCCTGGATGGCAGTTGCATTCCACTTGGCTCATCTACCGGAGTCGTATTTCCAGACGTGATTTTCTTCAGTGACATCATTAAAGTGGCTTAGTTGCTCTAGAGTTTCCTTTATTGGTTTCTTCCTATTCATATACATCAGGTTCCTCTCTTGTGTCTTAGTACCCAGTGCTGACCGGTCCCAAAGTGCATGAAACTCCTACCATTGACGTTCCAAGTGTCTTGAACTTGAGGAAGGTGAAATTGTTCATCAGGGCTACAAGAGGCTCGGAGTTCGAACTACTTGGGGGTGGAGTTGGCTGTGGGTTCCAGCCTGGTGGACACTCCCAGTGGGAGCACTTCCCAGAAGGTACAATTTCAAAATGATTCCATTTCACTTTAAACTATTTAGAACTCTTGGGGTGCCTGGGTGGCTCAGTAGGTTAAGCCTCTGCCTTCGGCTCAAGTCATGGTCTCAGGGCCCTGGGATCAAGACCTGCATGGGGCTCTCTGCTCAGCGGGGGGCCTGCTTCCCCTCTCTTCTGCCTACTTGTGATCTCTCTCTCTCTCTCTGTCAAATAAATAAATAAAATATTTAAAAAACTATTTAGAACTCTTATTCTTAAATAGAAAGCAAGAAATTGGTCAGAACTAATAAGATCAAGTACCAGCTTCCTTCTTACTCCTTCAAATAATTGTTTTCTGGCTTGTTCTTCTGTGATTGCCCATCTCCAGACGGATAGAGCACAAGTCATTGAAAGGCCAGTGGCTTTTGCATGGTGCCAAATATATGTACTGATGGGAAGTTTGGAAGGGCAAAGAATTAATCAGACATAGTCAGCCTACTAATTAAAACAATCAGAAACACCAATTTAGAATTAGACGCTTTGTTTCTTGCCACCTGGAAATGGCTAGGGATGGAGCTTGGGACTGTCAGCCATAGGAGTTCCAAGTGTCCTCAAACTAAGGAGCCCTTTTACAAACTCTGTTCACCCTCTGAACCCCTTCTGGTGTCCTACCCCCATGTCCCCTCCAGTGGTATTTGATGTCACCGTGCCGAAGCAGGACCAACCGCTGGGCCAGGACATTTCGTCTTCTCTTACCTGGTGGTACCTCAGTTTCCAAAGCATCTCCCACATCTCCATCCCG
>PISX010026769.1:0-23955 GCA_004024625.1 Mellivora capensis | reverse complement strand
CTACAAAAGTCGGGTATTCATCCTTTCTGATGGAGGCATAATACTCCATAGTGTATATGGACCACATCTTCTTTATCCATTCGTCTGTTGAAGGGCATCTTGGTTCTTTCCACAGTTTGGCGACCGTGGCCATTGCTGCTATAAACATTGGGGTACAGATGGCCCTTCTTTTCACCACATCTGTATCTTTGGGGTAATTACCCAGTAGCGCAATTGCAGGGTCATAGGGAAGCTCTATTTTTAACTTCTTGAGGAACCTCCACACTGTTCTCCAGAGTGGCTGCACCAACTTGCATTCCCACCAACAGTATAAGAGGGTTCCCCTTTCTCCACATCGTTTCTATTGTCTAAAAGGAAGGGAGGGCCACTCGGTTTGTTACCAAATCTAGGCCAGATGCTGCTTCCCTTTCCGCGGAAAACTGCAAACTCAAATCTTGGGGAAGCCGGCTTTGACTCCCCAGCTACACCGGGCACCTGTCATGGAGCATAGCTTGGTGGGGGTGAGGGACTCGAGGCTGCATTTCACCTGCATTATCTTGTTCCATCCTCACAGAAACCTTGGGAGGTAGGCAGGCGGTGGTATTACTGCTTTACAACTTAGGGAAGTGGAGGCTTAGGGACACTGAGGGTATGACCTAGTCCCAGAGAGGAACAGTGATTCAGATCAGCGTAATTCGACTGTTTGGTGTTGCCCTCCGCGGACTGCAGGCCACCGCCTTCCAAATTGCCCAGCCCTGCTGCGCAGAATTCAGACCGGTAACAAATACGCGCCGGAACTTTTACATACGCCTGAGAAGGTATAGAATTTTAAAACCTTCCAGCCACAACTGTTGGTGACTGTCTTTTAAATTGTTGCGAAGCCTAACCAGAACGAATTTATCCGTTTCTCCAATAAGCAAAGTGACGTCAGAGTGACAAGGGACTAGAGGCGGGCATATGGAGATGAAGAGCGCGGTGACTGCGTGTTCGAGCTTATTCTTCACGAGGCAGAATTTCCACTACATATCCACTGGTGTACGCTGGTCATGTCATTTGAATAACCTTGCAGTTTGGAACCTAAGGTCTAAAGAACTTGGAATGTAATTGACCATAACTGTGTGGTGTGTTGCAGACCAGGGTGGAGAGTCAGGCACCGCTCTCAACTCATACTTACCTGGCAGGGGAGATACCATGATCATGAAGGTGGTTTTCCCAGGGCGAGGCTCATTCATTGCACTCCGAATGTGCTGACCCCTGCGATTTCCCCAAATGTGGGAAACTCGACTGCATAATTTGTGGTAGTGGGGGACTGCGTTCGCGCTTTCCCCTGATAAGCGGTTTTATAAAAGCAGTGCAGAGTCTTTATTTGGCTTGTTTCTATGTGTCTGTGATATGGCAAATTTGTGATCAGGGTGTTTGATATTTGAGAGCTGCTAAAGGCTTTATTTGTGTAGGGTATTAGTGTTTGTCACATGTTTTTTCTTGCCTGTGCTCTTGCTTTTTTTTTCCCAAAAAAATTTTTTCTGTAAGTGTTGGTTGTAAACCTTGGTAACATTTTAAGGTCCATTATTCACTAGAGACCGGTCTTTTAGGATAAGTTGGGGGTTTTTTTGTTTTAAAGATTTTATTTACTTGAAGGTGAGAGAGAGCGCAAAGCTGGAACACAGAAGCAGGCTTCCTGCCAGGCAGGGACCCGGATGTTGGGCTTGATCCCAGCATCCTGGGATCATGAGCCGAAGGTAGGTGGTCAACGACTGAGTCACCCAGATGCCCCCACTTAGGATAAGTTCTGATGGTTGCCAGGGGAAAAAAAGAAAGATTAGAAATACTAAGGGAGTGAGTATTAGTGTGTAAATAATGAGCACAATTCACGTTTCAGTCTTCAAGGGATGTGTGTATTCTGGAGCTTTAGAAAAAAATAATCGTATGCCACTGAAGTGGGTCTCAAGGTTTTATCTGAACTTTCCCCCCCCCCAAGATTTAATTTGAGAGAGAGCACGCACAAGCGGGAGGGAGGAGAGGAGCGAGGGAGGAGAGGAGCGGGGGAGGAGCGGGGGAGGGGGAGGGGAGGGAAAGGCAGACACCCCACTGAGCAGGGAGCCTACATGGGGCTTGATCCCAGGACCCTAAGATCAGGACCTAAGCTAAAGGCAGACACTTAACCGGCTGAGCCACCCAGGTGCCTCATTATTTGAACTTTCCATACCAAGAATATTGTTATGTGTTTGTGCAATGTAAATAAAAATAAAGAGGTCAGGAACCATTAAGATGGCTATTACTAAGGGAAAAAACAGGGGCACCTAAGTGGTACAGTGGGTTGAGGGTCCACTCTTGATTTCAGCTCGGGTCATGATCTCAAATCATGGGATCTAGCCTTGAGATTCTCTCTCCCTCTCCCTCTGCCCCTTCTGCCAGTTCTCTCTCTCCCAAATAAATAAACCTCTTAAAAAAAAAAAAGAGGAAAAACAGGAAATAACTGTTGGTGAGGATCTGGAAAAACTGGAACCCTTGTGGACTAGTGGTGAGAATGCAAATGGTTTAGCCAGTATAGAAAACAGTATAGCAGTTCCTCAAAAAATTAAACATAGAATTACCAAGTGAGGGATGTGCGGGTGGCTCAGTCGGTTAAGCATCCAAATCTTGGTTTTGGCTCAGGTCATGATCTCAGGGTTGTAAGATCAAGCCCCACGTTGGGCTCTGCACTGGGCTTGGAGTGTACAAGAAGAATCATCATGTGATCCACTAATCCTTTTTGGGTATATACCCAAAAGAATTGAAAACGGGGATTTGAAAAGATACTGTACACTAAAATGTCCATAGCAGTGTTATTTATAATAGTCAAAGGTAGAATCAACCCAGGTATCATTGATGGATAAACAGATAAGCAAAACGTGGTATATACATACATACAATGGAATATTATTCATCCTTATAAAGGAAAAAAACTCTGACGTGAGCTTCCTGGCTGTTGAAGACCCACCAAATGTGTTAGCCTTCTTGGCTTTTTCTTTCTCTTCACCTCTTTTCACACTCTCTGTGTCTCTCCATGTAATCCTTAGTTATGCCCAATATGCATGTTTGTTGATTCATGTGGTTGGGACTTCCCTCTCTTATCCCCTGTCTATGGAGCACCAACATAGTACCTCATGTCTGCCCGGCTATATACCAGCATTGTGATTGCAGGGATCCAATTTTAGGCGTCTTACATAGTACCTGTCACGTTTGAGGACACATGGCGGGTATTCCACAAACATTTGATTGTATGATAGTCGGGTGTGTATGCCACATGTGGAAAGTTAAAATTTCTCTGCATGAATTTTACTGTGCATACCAACAGCTAACAACTACACAGGGCTTGGTGCCAGGCACAGTTCTAAGCACTTTAACATACTAGTTCATTTAAGTCTCTCAGCAACCCTCTGGTTATTATTATCTCCAGTTTTATGTATGAAGAAATTGAGGCCTATCAAGGTTAAATAATTTCTCCAAGGTCACAGTTAAGGAGGTGACAGGGCCAAGACTAGAGTCTGAACTGTGAACCTAACCCACTACATTATACTCTCTACATCCCCACATAGTTTATGTACTAACATTATACTCTTTACATCCCCACTGCATTTATGTACTAACCTTTCAAAATTAATAGGCTCCTAGTTTTCTTAATGATAAATATATTTCTAATTTTACTTCCCAGTAGCCACCTAGGAATTAGTGTTAAATATATTCAGTTTTTCAATTTCACCAGTAATACTGAGAATAAACATTAATCTTATAGAGTTTTGGGTGCCTGGGTGGCTCAGTTGGTAAAGTGTCTGCCTTTGGTTCGGGTCATGGTCTCAGGGTCCTGAGATCAAGTCCCTCATTGGGCTCCCTGCTCAGCAGGGAGTCTGTTTCTCTCTCTCCCTTTGCTTTTCTGCCCCAGTCATGCTCGCTCTCTCAAACGAATAAATAAAATCTTTTTTTAAAAAGATTTTATTTATTTATTTGACAGACAGAGATCACAAGTAGGCAGAAAGGCAGGCAGAGAGAGACAAGGAAGCAGGCTCCCTGCCGAGCAGAGAGCCCGATATGGGGCTCCATCCTAGGACCCTGAGATCATGACCTGAGCCGAAGGCAGAGGCTTTAACCCACTGAGCCACCCAGGTGTCCCAATAAATAAAATCTTTTTAAAAAATCTTGGGGGCGCCTGGGTGGCTCAGTGGGTTAAAGCCTCTGCCTTCGGCTCAGGTCGTGATCCCGGGATTCTGGGATCGAGCCCCGCATCGGGCTCTCTGCTCAGAATGGAGCCTGCTTCCTCCTCTCTCTCTGCCTGTCTCTCTGCCTACTTGTGATCTCTGTCTGTCAAATAAATAAATCAAAAATCTTAAAAAAAAAAAATCTTGTAGTTTCAGTAACTGTTCCCCTAATCATGTTCATTATAAATGAAAGTGGACAAGAAGGGAAATGAATGTAAAGGGATCTAGGTTGCTTCATTGCATTTCTGTACTTGATCTTAGCCAGAAGGCCTGACTGAGTTAAAGTAAGCATGTTGTTTTCTTTTGAAACAGGATGTCTCGGGCTGTTCATCTTCCAGTTCCCTGTCCCGTTCAACTTGGTTCCTTAAGAAATGACTCCTTGGAAGCTCAACTTCATGAATATGTGAAACAAGGAAACTATATGAAAGTGAAGAAGATTCTTAAGAAAGGTAAGCACTGTGTGGGTGCCTGGGTGGCTCAGTGGGTTAAAGCCTCTGCGTTTGGCTCAGGTCATGATCCCAGGGTCATGGGATCAAGACCCACATCGGGCTCTCTGCTCAGCAGGGAGCCTGCTTCCTCCTCTCTCTCTCTGTGTGCCTCTTTGCCTACTTGTGATCTCTGCCTGTCAAGTTAAAAAAAAAAAAAAAAGGTAAGCACTGTGTTAAAATTGCAGATGCAACTTGATTCACATTTCTGAATAGTTTTGGAAAGAAAATCAGGTACATGATAAAGCTTTGAGTTCTTGGGGAAATTGAAAGTTAAATTTGAGATGAGATTTTCCCTACAAAGGGCCGTTATATTGCTCAGTAGAGGTCTTAAATTGTTGTTTGGAGACTGTTTTGTTTTGTGCTAGGGAACCATAAGGTCTTCCAACTGTTAGACTCCAGATTTCTCCTCAGGCCACAGCCATCCACTTTTAACTCTGCCTAATTCCCTTTTCTCCTTTAATCAGTCTCCTGGAAGCCTGTGATGGAGTGACTAGAGCAGCTTTCACAGCTCTCCCCTTCTTTGCTCCTCCCAGGTACTTGGTGCTTTAGTTTCCAGGGTTTTTTCTGCTGGACGTTACAGGCAGCTCAGCCCACAAGGCAGATGGAAATAGCAAATGTAGCTCAGGCAATCTCCAAAAGAACAAAACTAAACCATACATGGACAAAACCTCTGTTGGTGTTTGGCCCTTGATCTACAGATTCAGACCTGTTTTTGTTTTGTTGTTGTTGTTTGAGTAACCAGAAGGCCTGCTGAATTCCCTGTCTCTCTTCTTAGTATAAAGAGAGGTTTATGAAGCTTCTCTCAGCTATTTGTGAAACAGTCAGGGTGACCTAATTTCACTGCAGTGTTTCTCCATTTACTTCATAAGCATTCCTGAGGACTTCCAGAAAGGTAGCTCCAATTTTTGCCGGATCCAACTATCCCACAAAATAATTCATTCAGAAAGTTCTCAAATGTTTCCATGTACCACCTCTAGAGTCTTTGGATGAAGTAGCTGATAGTGAGGTCAGTAATTTATTTGAAATGTCCTGTTGGTTTTTTCCCCCTCAAAATTTTGCATTTTATTCCATAACACATTCATGTGCATGTTAACATGAAAACAGATGTTCAGAGGGTGCCTGGGTGGCTCAGTCAGTTAAGCATCTGCCTTTGGGCCCAGTCATGATCCCAGGGTCCTGGGACTGAGCCCTACATTGGGCTCCCTGCTCAGCGGGGCGTCTGCTTCTCCCTCTCCCTCTGTGTATGTGTAAGCTCTCTCTCTTTCAGATAACAAATAAACAAACAAAAATAGATGTTCAGCTTAGGTATGCTGTGACTTCTAGTGTCTTCTATCCACACTCTCCATTGTGAAAATCAGAGTATTAGAACATTTATATCTTAGACATCCAAACATTCTGCATCTTCAAATTCTTGCCATTAAGCTACAGCAGGTGATGGGGTTGACATGTGTAACTGGATACGAAGCAGGATTTCAACTGTGTCTGGGAATTTCATCTAAAGCTTCAGAGTGGAGAACAAGGGGTGACAAAGTGACAAGTTCCCCTATGGTCTAAACCAGAGCTTCTTAGGAGATGGCCAAAATGGTCCTTGGACCTTTAACTCCATCATCCACCTCAGGCCTATCTAGGAGAAGGCAATAGGGTAGTGGTGGGAGTGTCAGTGGAAACGATTCTCTAAAAGACATTCACAGGAATAGAAAGCTGTGGCTTTTCCCCTCCTTCCCAGCTTTAAACCAAATAAGAGGTCCTTCATGTGAACGTCATGGAGAGAATTGTAGAACTTGCAAGCAGGATAGTTGGGAGTATGTGTCTCATCCTGCTGAACAGTAGAAATGTCAGCCCATGCCAGCTGCCACCAAGGTGGTGTAAAGAGAATCTGGCATGTTACCTGGAATTTAGAGATCAGGAGGACTGCCATCTGCCTCCTTCCTAAAGCAGCCCTTGATGACTGGGTAAACATGAGAGAACAGCAGTTGGATTAGCTACATACTTCCACCACTTAGTGGGGTAAGTAGACTATAGAGGGTAGCTGAATCATCTAAAGGACCTCACACTATGAAGGCAGGAAGAATCCCAACAGAGGCTGGAGAAACAGCAAGAAGTCAGCAGGAGAGGACACTGGCCACATTAGGGTACTGAGAAGTGAAGTGGAATTACCTAAAGGGCCCAATAACCCCTCCCACGGAAGAGCAGGCACTAGGAAGACGCCGAAAGCTACAAAGAGGATCAGCTATGTTTAAAGGCCTTGACCCTTGTCATCTTATTGGTCTTTCCCCTCCAACTCCCTCTCAGTTGCCAGAAACACCCTTGAAATCAGAGGAATAGAAGAGCAAGGAAGAGGTTTTGATTTCAACAGGACTGGACAATTTATTACCTGAAATGAGACTGTGCTTGAAGGCCTCAAAGTCACTTAAAGACTATGGAATCTGCCTGAGATGCCTCTCCGGAGAGGGAAAAGGAGAGCCAACCAAAAGAGCATACTTGACTTGAGGGCAGTAAAAGGGGGGAAAAATGTTTCCTGATTGTATCCTACTTAGTTCAGTTACATAGATTATATGAGTATGAGTTCTAAAACCCAAAAGATGAGTTTCTGAGTTCTAGAAACCTCAACCCAGATTTTATTCATTTTTAATTACATGTATATTAATTGAAACTTGAGGTTAGAACACCAAACTCAGGGGCACCTGGGTGGATCAGTTGGTTAGGCATCTGCCTTTGGCTCAGATGATGATCCCAGGGTCCTGGGATTGAGCCCTGTGTCATGTTCCCTGCCCAGCAGAAGGTCTGCTTCTCCCTCTAAATGCTCCTCCACCTGCTTGTGCGTGCTCTCTCTCTCAAATAAATAAATAAAATCTTAAAGAAAAAAAGAAAAAGAACAACACCAAGGACAGATGTGTGGCTTATGCCTTCCAGGAGTATAACCCAGCACAAGCAGCAGACAAAAGTAATTAAAGTACTGAGAAGTACAGGAGGCAAAGAAGTACCTACATCTCAGCCTCCTTGTCTGGGGAGTACTCAAGGGAAAACTCTTACAGGAGGCTATATTTAGGCCAGGACCTTAACAAAGAAAAAGAGTTGAGTTGGGGGTGCCTGGCTGGCTCAGTCAGTGAAGCATGTGACTCTTGATTTCAGGTTGTGAGTTCAAACCCCACATTGGGTGTAGAAATTACTTAAAAAATAAAATCTTTTAAAAAATTGAATGTGCTGGAGTGATAGACCCACATGCAGTTGGAGAGTGTGCTCTTAAGAGGCCAGCATATGGCATGGATGGCGAGGGGTTCCTAGAAACGCTGGAGGAATGGACAATGGAAAAGTGTTAGATATGGAAGGGTCTAGACCAGAGACAGGCTCTTGGATGAAAGTGATTGGAAGGCACTTTATAACTTCAGTATATAAGAAAATGGGGATATGTCTCAGACCTGGGATTGCCCAAACACTGTCCCTTTCTGACAGAATTTAAGTACAGAGCATCTGACTGTCTCTGAGGAGACTGTGTTAGAAGTGGTTAGATGAGATGAATCTCATGCTTTTTAGTCATGTTACTATGAAGCCCTGAAAAATGTGGTTGGTTCAGAAAACCACATGTCTAGATGGCACTGTGCTTCCTGGCATCCTAGAAGATGTGGGGGAGAAGTATTTTTCAAGTTTAGTGATAAAAAGTTACACACTTCATATATAAGGGACATGTGTTCTTTGAGGAGAAACTGGGATTAACTTTTGCCACAGATAAAGAGGTAGGCTGCTTCTGAGGTTTACAAGCCAGAAAGGTGAAACATTCAGGACTGAATTTTAAGTGATAATGTATTTAGTGCTTTATTAGAGAAATTAATTTGATTGGAGATTAGACCTCCTGAGGAAGACCACTTTGTTTTACAAGAAAGAATCCGGATTTGATTTAGTACCAGACATACCTAGGTTTGCCCAGCTGTATGACGTTATAGCCTGCATCTGTAAGGATGAGGAAGCAATGACACCCTTCTTCAGTTGTTTAGAGGATGAAATGAAACAACGGATCAAAATGTTATCAAGTAGGTATTCAATAAATCATCGTGGTTATGATTATTATTATGTGGTATTAGAAGTGTACAGCAGTTCTTACACCTCTCTCTTTGCCTCCTTCTCCCGCCTTCTCTCAAGGCAAAGGGAACTGGCCTCTTCAAGTCAGCGGACTTTTGTAGCAAGCGAGAGACAGTCCGATGCTGACCTGCGGCGTCAACATTTTCTTAGCCTAGAGTGAGGCGGTGCCGCCCGACCGAGACCCAGGTGGTGCCGGGCGTGGTGGGCGGGGCAATACTGATCCCTCCCGGTTGGAGTCCGAGGCATACAGCGTGTGATTGGCTGCTAGGAAGCCGCATGCTAATGAATTTGTTACTGATTTAAGTGTTGCTGGAAGATTTACAGGCGAAAAAATGGTGTTTTGAACTTTGCTATTTGATCGAATTGTCATGAAATATAAAATAAGATGCATGAGTTGGCAGATGAGTTGACAAAAATATCACCATGAGTACAAAGTGTTGGATGCCATTGACCTGCTAGAGGCCGTGAATTCGAAAGTAAGACTATACTTTCAGGGATCATTTCTATAGTTTGTTACTAGAGAAGTTTCTCTGAATGTGTAGAGTACCCAAAACCACGAGGAGGAGGCGTAGTGCCGCTTTCTGAGCGTGAAGCTGACTAGGGGTGTTGCTTTGTTCGCAATTACCCTTTGTCATTGATGATCGTTCTGCTTTCCCTATTGGGGAAGTGAGAGGGAAGTGGTACTGTCTGAGTGGTTTGCCTATAATTCTTTATGTATAAAATTAGTGTTTTAACTTTTCTGTGTTTTTGTTGTTTTTAGGGGCTGTTTCTTCGTAAGTGTTGTCTTACTTTTTTTTGGTGGTTTTTGGTAGGTGTTGTCACTTTTTTTTCCAGTGTTGATCTGCTGGTGGTTTGGTTCTTATTCTTGTTTTTCTTGAGGATTTCATTAACTTATTTCACAAGCAGCTGCAGTTGTTTAACTGATTGAGTTACCACAGTTGCCCCTATTTTTTTTTTTTTTTCCTTTTTTTTGGAGATTTTGTCAGAGAGAGAGAGGCTGGACAAAGAGACCGATGCATCCCATTATAAGTAGGCTCTCTGCTGAGCAGAGGGCCCGATGTGGGGCTGGATTCCAGGACCCTGGGATCATGACCTGAGCCGAAGGCAGAAGCTTTAACCCCCTGAGCCACCCAGGCACCCCGTGAAACCACAGGTTTTATTATATATATATGTATGTGTATATATATGCATATGTAATAAATGTATAGTTTTAACGCATTGTTTCTTTTTAGTGAATGTTCAGAGTTTACACCAGTTCAGTTTTTTTCATTATTAACCAAAGTTTATAGTGTAAACTTTAAAGGATTCACTCTTTGTGCTATATAGTTCTGTGGATTTTGACAGATGTATGTTATTTCCACCATTAAGTATCATACAGAATAATTTCACTGCCCTAAAAATCCTTTATCCTCCTCCTGTTTATTCCTTTATGTGAACCCTGGCAGCCACTGATTTTTTTTTTTTAACTGTCTCTATATTTTTGTCTTTTCCAAAATATCATTTAGTTGAAACCAAAGAATGTAGCCTTTCCAGAGTGGCTTCTTTCTTTTAGCAACATGCATTTAAAGTTCCTTTGTGTCATTTGCTGGCTTCATAGCTCATTCATTTTTGTTGCTGAATAATATTTATTGTCTGGATGTGCCACAGTTTATCCATCATTTATTGAAGAACATCTTGGTTGCTTCCAAGTTCTGGCAATTATGAATAAAGTTGCTGTAAATATCATGTGCAGTTTTTTAAAAAGATTTTATTTATTTATTTGACAGAGATCACAAATAGGTAGACAGGCAGGCAGAGAGAGAGAGGGGAAAGCAGGCTCTCCGCTGAGCAGAGAGCCTGATGAGGGGCTTGATCCCAGGACCCTGAGATCATGACCTGAGCAGAGGCTTAACCTACTGAGCCACCCAGGTGGCCCTCGTGTGCAGTTTTTTCTTTTTTTTTTAAGATGTTATTTTTTTTTTTAAGAAATTATTTATTTATTTGACAGAGAGAGATTACAAGTAAGGAGAGAGGCAGGCAGAGAGAGAGAGGAGGAAGCAGGCTCCCTGCCGAGCAGAGAGCCCGATGTGGGACTCGATCCCAGGACCCTGAGATCATGACCTGAGCCGAAAGCAGAGGCTTAACCCACTGAGCCACCCAGGCGCCCTAAGATGTTATTTCTTTGTCATAGAGCGAGCACAAGCAGGGGGAGTGGAAGGCAGAGGGAGAAGCAGGTTCCACACTGAGCAAGGAGCCTGATGCAAGACTTGACCCCAGGACCTTGGGATCCTGAAGTGAGCCAAAGGCAGACGCTTAACCGACTGAGTCACACAGGCATCCCTCATGTGCAGGGTTTTGTTTTTTTTTTTTCCTTTCTTTTTTTTTTTCCCGGATTTTATTTATTTATTTGACAGACGGAGATCACAAGTAGGCAGAGCAGCAGGCAGAGAGAGGGGGAAGCAGGTTCCCAGGACCCTGAGATCATGATCTGAGCCGAAGGCAGAGGCTTAACCCACCGAGCCACCCAGGCGCCCCCCCCCCCATTTTTTTTTTTTTTTTTTTAAATTTTCTGACCTGATGGAAATGCTAAGAACTGGTTAGTGTACTGAGGCCTTTCAGAGCCTGGCACACAATTTGGGTGTTTGGGGCTATTCCTCTGTTCTTTCAAGTTTTTCGTTTGTTTGTTCGTTTTTTGTTTTTTTTTTTTACTAGGCTCCTTGCCCAGTGTGGAGCCCAACACAGGGCTTGATCTCAAGACTGTGAGATTAAGAACTGAGCTGACATTAAGAGTCAGACACTTAACCATCCAAGCCAACGAGGTGCCCTCTTTAACAGTATTCTAAGCTAAAGTTTCTTCTTTGATATATTTAAAAGTGTTCCACTTCTCTTCCTCTCCTGAAACACAAGTCTTTATTATTCTTCTACTTTTAGTAGTCATTTACTTCCTCGTGACCTCATATAGATTTGTGTTTACTGAGCACATTCCTAGCCATGTGCAATGCTATAGGCTGGAGACTCAATGGTTACTGAGTTAGAGTCCCTCCTCTCACCGTCTAGAGGTAGAACATAGGATAGCAAAATCACCCGAAGAAAGAGAAAATCATAACTGCTGCAAGGGTACTAGCTGTGTGGGAATCAGAAAGGAAGACTCCCCAATATCTAAAGATTAAGATTTAAAAATTAGTGATGAAAGGGAAAGCTCTTTTTTTTTTTTTAAGATTTTATCTATTTATTTGCTAGAGAGAGACACAGCAAGAGAGGGAACACAAGCAGGGGGAGTGGGAGAGGGAGAAGCAGGCTTCCCTGTTCAGCAGGGCTGGGCTCAATCCCAGGATCCTGGGATCATGAGCCGAGCTGAAGGCAGATGCTTAATGACTGAGCCACCCAGGAACCCAAAAAGGGAAAACTCTTATTTATTTTTTTCTTTATTCTCACCATACTTCTGACATCAGATGTGTTTTTCCCCCACACTGAGCAATTCTCCAACACCAGGTGAGTGTCTTACAATTTGATTAAATTCTGATGTTGTCTACCTGGAGATAGCATCAGATCCCACAGTTTAAGTACTTGGGTTTCCTAAGACTGACCCTGCCCAACACCGTGGACACCAGACCTAAGTAGTGGGTCTTCAGGTTACACAAAACTTTGTCTGACTTGACTACAAGTCAGAAGTTTCCACAACTCATTCTTTGGGCTTGATAATTAGCTAGAACAGTTCATAGAACTCAGGAAAACAGTTTACTTCTTAGATCACCAGTTTACTGTAAAAGGATATAACTCGGGAACAGCCAGAGGAAGAGAAGCACAGGACAAGGTATGGGGAAGGGGTGTGAAGCTTACATTCCCAGTCCAAGTGTGCCACTCTCCCCAGCACCTTCATGTGTTCACAGCCCAGAAGCTCTCCAAACTCATAATTCAGGAATTTTTCTGGAGGCTTCATCACTTACACATGACAGATCATTACCCCCACATCTAGCTCCTTCCTCCTCCCCAGAGAAGGGGGTAGGGCTCAAAGTTTCAAGCGCCCCCCCTTTTCTTTTTTTTTTTAAAGGCAGAGGGGCATAGAGAGAGGGAAAGAGAAAATTTTTTTTAAGATTTTATTTATTTATTTGACAGAGATCACAAGTAGGCAGAGAGGCAGGCAGAGAGAGAGAGGAGGAAGCAGGCTCCCTGCTAAGCAGAGAGCCTGATGCGAGGCTCCATCCCAGCACCCTAGGATCATGACCTGAGCCCAAGGCAGAGGCTTTAACCCACTGAGCTACCTAGGCACCCTGGAAAGAGAGAATCTTAATTAAATAGGCTCCATACCCAGTGCAGAGCCTGGCTTGGGGCTCTATCGCATAACCCTGAGATCATGACCTGAGCTAAAATTATGAGGTGGACGCTTAACTTGACTGAGCCACCCAGGCACCCCTCAAATTGCCAAGCTTGGATTTTTCTTTCTGGTAACCACCTTCCATCCTGAATCCCACCAAAAGTAGTCTAATTAGAACAAAAGATGCTTCTATCACCCAGGAAATATGTCAGGAACCAGGATCAAAGACAAATAATAAAACAAAAGATGCTCCTAACACTGTTATTACTTAGGAAATTACAAAAGTTTTAGGAGCTCTGGTCAGGAGTCAGGTTGAAGACCAAAATACATATTTCCTTTCTTTTTCTTTTGTTTTTTAATTTATTTGACAGAGAGAGAGAGAGAGAGTGAGCCTGCACAGCAGGGGGAGTGACAGGCAAAGGGAGGGGGAGAAGCAGGCTCCCCACTGAGCAGGGAGCCCCATGTGGGGCATGATCCCAGGACCCTGGGACCATGACCTGAACCAAAGACAGTTGCTTAACTGAGCCACCCAGGTGCCCCCAAAATACATATTTCTTATTATATCACAGTGTCATAGGTTAACTGGGGAAAGAGGGCAAGGAAGTGCATTTCTAGCAAAGGTAACAACAGGAGGGAAGGTCTTCTTTGGTAGAAGCATAACAAATAAGAGACTCCAAGAAAGTGGGTGAGTGTCAGACAGTGAGAACTGGAAATATGAGCTAAAGCATGAGATTGGAGAGACAAGAGGAGAGCCGAGACATATAGGGCTTTAGAAACCATTGTGAGGTGTTTCACCTTCCTTCTGAGAGCAGTGAGATGCCAGTGAACTATTTTTCAGCAGGGTAGAGGTACGTGTGTGAGGTAACCGTCAAGATCTGAGGTTCTACTATATTTGCAAACTACCACGTTAGCCTGTCACAGTTTTGTGGATGGTGGCACAGGATACTAGATTCCTGGGTCAGAGATAAAGGACAATTTATTATTCCCAGCAACAGCAGGATTGCGCAATACATTTTTTGTACTGGAGCCCCAGTTCCCAGAGGGTGATGCAAAGAAGGCCAAGTATGCCTGTATACAACGTAGGCTGCATGACAGAAGACAGGCTTTGGAAAGCCAAGAGCATGAAACTCTCTTTTATAATGGGCATACAACCTGCCTGACATTGTCCCCAGAGGGAGAAATATTCTTTATTGTATTGGCTAGGAAACAAACCTGCTCTTTGCTCTGGAGGGAGACACTGTCTCTAGCTCCCAAGTCTGTTCATGATACAGATATCCTGGAGTAGATGCTCCAGAAGAAAAGCTGATGTACAAAAATCTGAGAGACATGGAGAAATTGCTTCTCAGAGTTGACATAATTCGATTTAAAGTTTGAAAAGGAGGGCACCTGGTTGGCTCAGTCAGAAGAGCACATGACTTGATCTCAGGGCCATGAGTTTGAGTTTGAGTTTGAGCCCTGCTTTGGGTGTGGAAATTACTTAAAAAAAAAAAGGCAGGGGGGTTAAGAAAAAGAAAGACCCCTTCCTTGGGCACCTGGCTGGGTCATTTGGAGGAGCAAGCAAATCTTGATCGAAGGGTCATGAGTTTGAGCCCCATGTAAGGTGTAGAGATTACTTAAATAAATAAAAAATGAAAAAAAAAAAAGGGATTTGAAAGGGAACCAGGCCACTGCTTGGGAAATGGATTGGAGAAGGGCAATGATGAGTGTAGGTTAAGATCTGTCCAGCTGAAAGATGATCACTTGACCAGCCAAGGAGATAGTAGAGGTGAAGAATAGCAGAGGGGTTTGAGAGGTATGTGGGGGATAACTTACCAGCTTTATGACAGGTTGGCGTGAAGGAAGGTGTCAGAGCTAACCCTTGTTTTGTGCTCCTGGATGGGTTTGTGGGCAGTGGTACCATCACCAAGGTAGGAAACTGGAAGAAGCCTAGTTTTAGGGAGCAGGCAAGACTAGCTTGGACATGTTGAATTCAAGGTGCTTCTGAGACATTCAATTCAAGATGTCAGTCAACTAGATGTCAGGTAGGCCGATGTGCAGCTCAGATCTGGCATCCTCATAGAAGTGTTAAGAATATATGAATAAGGGGCGCCTGGGTGGCTCAGTGGGTCAAGCCTCTGCCTTCAGCTCAGGTCATGATCTTGGGGTCCTGGGATCGAGCCCCGCATCGGGCTCTCTGCTCAGCGGGGAGCCTGCTTCCTCCTCTCTCTCTGCCTGCCTCTGCCTACTTGTGGTCTCTGTCTGTCAAATAAATAAATGAAATTAAAAAAAAAAAGAATATATGAATAAGGCAGTCTGAGAATATCAGAGCTAGGGGGCACCTGGGTGGTTCAGTCAGTTAAGCACCAGCCTTTGGCTCAGGTCAAGATCCCAGGGTCCTGGGATCAAGCACCGCATGGGGCTCCCTACTCGGCGGGGATTCTGCTTCTCCCTCTCCCTCTGCCTCTGCCTGCTGCTCTTCATACTTGTGATCTCTATCAAATAAATAAATAAAATCTTAAAAAGAATATCAGAGCTAGAAGGGACTTTCAAAGCAGGTTAGTTAATCCAGTTCCTTATTTCAACATTTTATAGTTAAGGATCACGTTCTCCTCCCCTCCCCCAACCTTTACCCCGCTCTCTTTTTGGTGCTCAGAAGTAGGGTGATTCTGTATGTGTGTATATATCACATGGGTGTAAGTTATACAGGGTAAGATCTCAGGTTCTTTTAGGGAGGCCTAGCTTGTCACTGAGTACCAAGTTGATGACTCACTCTGTTAGTAATCTTGAGGAAAGGAGTTTTGGTCTCATTTTCTTTTTGATCTGTCACAGAGTTGCTGAGTGCTATTCAGTGGGCAAAATACATGGTGATTGTCTGTCAGGAGATGGCCAAAAGAACTTCCAGTCAGGACACAGGCTGTATTCATAACCTTTTCCTCTTCATAGCACCTCTGATTGCTAAGTTGACTCTCATCAAGAAGTTCATGCCTGGGGCGCCTGGGTGGCTCAGTCATTGAGGGTCTGCCTTCGGCTCAGGTCATGATTCTGGGGTCCTGGGATCGAGCCCCACATCAGGCTCCCTGCTCTTTGGGAAGCCTGCTTCTTCCTCTCCTACTCCCCCTGCTTGTGTTCCCTCTGTCAGATAAATGGATAAAATCTAAAAAAGAAAAAGAAAAAAAAAAGTTCATCCCCAGTCAACCTTTCTTAGCATTTGTAAGAAATGCCTAAATTATTTCTCACTGCTCCTCAGACAGTGCACCCCGGATTCCCCCTTTTCTTCCTTGGCGACTTCTGCAAACCGCCCCCCCCCCCCGGCCCCGTACTTCTACTACCTACTTCTTTACTTACGGGTTTACTTTAGTCAGGTCAGTTTATTAAGTTTTACCTAGTTCTAGTCTTGGGCAATACACAAAAAACCTCTTTTGTGGGTTACATGTAAGAAGATAAGAACTTACAAGATACAGAAAGGTGGAATGTCAGTGCTTAAAGCATCAGGAGACAGCCTTGTGGTATGGGTGAGCCACTTAACATTCTAAGTTTCCATTTTCTCAGACTCTTAGGGTTAGTTCTAAGATTAAATGGGGTGATCTATTAACGTACTGGAGAAATGATAGGGTTTTTTAGTTTTGTTTCTGTTTATTTATTTATTTTTTTTAAAGATTTCATTTATTTATTTATTTGACAGACAGAGATAACAAGTAGGCAGAGAGGCAGGCAGAGAGAGAGGAGGAAGCAGGCTCCCTGCTGAGCAGAGAGCTGATGCAGGGCTCAATCCCAGGACCCTGGGACCATGACCTGAGCCAAAGGCAGAGGCTTTAACCCACTGAGCCACTCAGGCACCCCTAAGCTTGGCTTCTTATACACTACACAGACAGGACAGAATACAAGCCCCACAACACACAAGATACCCAGAAGTGTGCAGAAAGTTTACCAGCCAAACGCAGTCAGTCCATGGGTGTGCAGTAGAGATAAGGCCTCCATCTGGTCGGGGTCAGCACTGGGCACTTACTGCTTCTGATGTTCAAACAGTGAAAGATCTCTGTTCTGTTTGGAGATCAACCCAGCAGACCTTACGGGGGCAGTTGCCTTTTTCAAGTGGTCAGACATAGGGGGTCAGGTCTGAAGAGTCTGACTGTCTCCTGCCAAAATTCTTCCCTCGTTAAAAGGATTTAATCAGTTCTGGGTCTCTGCAGACCTCCTCTGGTTCTAGTTGTTATCAGTTCTGGAGTGTCAGCTGAGATTGGTCTGAGCAATATTTTCTAGCTGCAGCATCTTAACTGCTTGTGTCAACACATGCTCCTGCTTGATATGAGTGACTCCATTTTGCTCTCTACACCTGGATACACTGTTTTGAAAAACAACCCAAATCTTTAAAAAAAAAAAAGAAAAAGAAAAGAAAAAAATAAGGGGCACCTGGGTGGCTCAGTTGGTTAAGTATCTGCTTTCTGCTTGGGTGGTGATCCTGGGGTTCTGGGATCAAGCTCTGCATCAGGCTCCCAGCTCAGCAGGGAGCCTGCTTCTCCCTCTCATACTCCCCCTGCTTGTGTTCCCTCTGGCTGTGTCTCTCTCTATCAAATAAATAAAATCTTGGGGAAAAAAGGGGGGGGGGAGGAAGGAGAGAGGAGAGAGAAAGGAAAGAAGGAGAAAGAAAATAGAAAAGAAAGAAACCTATCCAGGTGAATTATGTGCCCCTCAAGTCCACAGACAAGTTAATAACCAGGAGCTGGTCTCTAAGGAAAAATGTCAAATTAGGGGCGCCTGGGTGGCTCAGTGGGTTAAGCCTCTGCCTTCAGCTCAGGTAATGATCTCAGGGTCCTGGAATCAAGCCCTGCATCGGGCTCTCTGCTCAGCCGTGAGCCTGCTTCCCTTCCTCTCTCTCTGCCTACTTGTGATCTCTCTGTCAAGTAAATAAATAAAATCTTTTTAAAATGTCCAATTAATTTACTATTAGCTTTCCAAATTTAGGGTCTTAGAGGTTCGAAAGAAAGAAAAAGAAAAGAAAAAAGAAAAGAAAGAATTCTCACCCGAAGACGGGGCGTGTAATCCATGAGATGTCGGACTAATTGGCGCCCCCCAGCGCATCCTTATTTTAAACTAGTCCGGAAGTGTTCGCGGCAGAAAGACAAGCTTCTGATTGGCTGTCGGTCCGTAATAGGCTAATTAGGAATTAGAAGACTTAGTTTTCTTAAAGAAAAAAGACTTTTAAGAGTATTCAGAGTGTTTTAAAAGGTGGTGTATAAAAAAATACTTTGAAAATATGTTTATGTGATATTTCTAAAATGGAAGAACGTGGAAAAATGTCGCCATCAAAGAGAAGTGTGTGGCTGCCCTAGACCTACCCGAGGCCCGGGGGGAGGAGATTAAGACTATACTTTCAGGGATCATTTCTATAGTTTGTTAACTAGAGAAGTTTCTCTGAATGTGTAGTGCACCAGGAACCACGAGGAGGAGATGTAGTATTCCTTCTTGAGCGTGAAGTTGACTTTGGTGTTGTGCTATGCAACAACTCTTAGTCGTTGATGATCGTTCTTCCTCTTTCTTGGAGAGGTTAGAGGGGAGGTATACCGTCTGAGTGGTTCTGGCATGGGTTGGTGCTACTGTTACTTAGTATAGACATATAATTACGTGGAAAGGAGATTGTGGGTATTTTTCTGTTTTTAATTTTTTTGGGGGGTATAGTTGTTTTGGCTTTTTTAAAAGTGTGGAATTTGGTTGTAACACTTAGGTGGGGAGTTGGGGGTAGTTTTAAGTCCGAGGGGGTGGGCTGCCTATTGACAGGAGAATGGGTGTGCTTGGGTGGCTCAGTGGGTTGAGTGTCTTCAGCTCAAGTCGTGATCCCAGTCCTGTGGATCGGGTACTCTATGGAGCCCAAGTACCCTATGGAACCTGTAGATTAGGTGGGACCCTGCTTTCTTCTTCCTCTGCTTGCCACTCCCCCTGCTTGTGGGAGTATGCTCTGTCAATACAGAAAAAGGGGGAATGACTTTGATCTGCTTTGTGGTTTAAGGTTACTAACAGCTCTGTGGCAGTTAGATTGGGGCAGGGTTGAGGTGGCAAGTCTAAGGCCTGGCTGGGCACCTACTGCATTCATCTAGACAGAAGGGAAGGTTGTGATGGTGATGAAGAAAGAGAAGCTGACTAGATTTGAAGGAAATTTAATATTGTTAGGATTTGGGGGATTGATTCAGTATGAGTGAAGGATAATTGTCAGGTTTTATGGCTCGAGCAAATGGTTCCTTATGTTAAGATGGGGAGAATGGAGGAGTAACTGAATTAGGTAGGGCAATGTGGTGGGAAGTGATGGTAGAGTTAAGTTTAGGGCACATTTAGGAGAAATTTCTAACCTTTAACAGACGGAACTCCCAAAGCAGACTGAGAAGGGGGAGCCAGACAGGTACGATGGAAACCAGATGAATATGCTTGATCAAAGCCAAGGAAGGAAAGTGGGACAGAGAAATGTGTAGAAAGCATATGAGAGATTAAGATACAGCTAGAAAGGTATCCATGGCATTTAGTGGTGACTTTATTGGTCTTGTGGTAGATATAGAAACTGGTTTGGGATGGGCTGATCAATGAAGGGATGTGAGGGCTTGCTACTGGGTGGAAAGTATAGAGGCGGATATGCATTGGAGGGGGGAGGGGATGTAGGATGTGGGTTGTAGATAGGGACATGGGAGAATTAAAGATGGGGGAACATGGGGCACATGGGTGGCTCAGTCCATTGAGAGTCTGCCTTAGGCTCAGGTCGTGATCCTAGGGTCCTGGGATAGAGCCCTGCGTTGGACTCCCTACTTGGTGGGGAGTCTGATTCTCTCTCCCCACCCCCCATGCACTCTCTCTCCTCTCTCAAATAAATAAATATTAAAAAAAGAAAACAAAGATGGAAGAACAAGTCTGAGAATAGATGGAAGGACTGGATAGAGCAGGAGAAACTGAGATTTAGGAGAGAGTGGTTTCCAGGGGCAGGACTTTTGAGTTGGCCAGAGTTGATGGGGAGTGCAAAGGTAGTTCATCTGTGTAATGAGACCATAGTGAGGGTTTTTCAAATGAGAGCTTCTAGTTCTGTGCCCAGTGTGAGGCAAAATCTTTGCTGAAGGAGGCTTGTGAGGAAGGGTAGGAGAGATGAGAAGATAGAAGGAATGAGGGGTGCTGGGCTGACTGGGTCAATAGAGTATGCAACCTTCGATCTCAGGGTTGTGAATTCGAGCCCACATTGGGTGTAGAGATTACTTAAACCTAAAAGAAATAGAAAGAAAAGAAGGAAAGAAAGAAAGGGGGGGGGGAAGGAAAAGAAAAAAAAGTCGTATCTCCTGAGAGTGCTGAGAATGTGCATCCTTTCCTTCCTTGCTGTTGAAGCTTTGAGATTGCTTCCTGGTCTCAGAATTACCTTTCCAAGATCACAGTTAATTTCTCTTTCTTCCACTCTAGCTATGTACCATGTATTTCCTCCTTGATTTTCTCCTTTGGGATCTACAGTGGCCAAGCTTTCACTTTGAGCCCTAAATTAGTTCTTGGTCATCTTTAAATGTTGGGGTCTGTGAGGGAAGTGTATACTCTAGAGTTGACACTTTGGTCTGCTATTTACTAGCTGTGGGTTCTGGTGAAATTTTTTTTCTTTTTTTTTTTTTTAAAGATTTTATTTATTTTTTTTGACACAGAGAGATCACAAGTAGGCAGAGAGGCAGGCGGAGAGATGGGAGAAGCAGGCTCCCTGCTGAGCAGAGAGCCAATGCAGGGCTTGACCCCAGGACTCTGGGATCATGACCTGAGCCTAAGGCAGATGCTTAACCCACTGAGCCACCCAGGCGCCCCCTGGAGAAATTTCTTAAGTCTGTCCCTCTAACATAGGTAGCATGTAGTAGTAATAGCATCAACACATGGGATTGTTGTAAGTGTCCAATTAGATAGAGCAAGTATAGTGGTTGACTGCTTCTTTCCCTCATTCTGAAAAAGTCCTTCCCTTAAATGAGAAATCCCTGTCTCTTCCACAGTCTTCCCTATTAGCAACACGATCCACCAGGTTTTTTTTCCAGGCACAAACCACCTTATCACCTTTGAAACCTCTTTCCCTCACCCACCCTCACCAAGTCCATCAGTGTATCCTATTGACTCGTCTTCCAGAACAGCCCAAGTTTCTCCTTTCTTGCTACATACACCCAAATGCAAGCCATCATGATCTATCCCACAAACACCTGAGACAGTGGCCTCAAAACTGGTCTTCACAGCTTTAAACCTCTTGGTGGCTTCCCTTCACAGTTAAAATCCAGGCTCCTCTGACCTCAAGCTTGCCTAGAAAACCGTCAGATATCTGGCCCCTGCCTGCACCTCACCACTCCCTCATACCTTGATGCTCTCTAGCTGTCTTCAAGTTGCTGGAATATACCACTTTGTTCTCTTCTTTGAATCTTTGCATTAATTGTTTTCCCTGTGTAAATGTAGCCTCCAAAGAGGGCCTTCTTTGACCACCCTAATCTAAAGTAGTCACCAATCTTTCTCAGTTTCAGCATTTAAAATCCTTGGCATGCCTCATTATCTAACATTGTCTTGGGTATTTGTTGCTGTCGTCTCTCTCCCTCACTAGAATGTAAACTCAGAGTGAGAGTAGGAACCTTTACTCACCTCCATACCTCTGTATGCTCAGTACCTGGAATAGTATTTTAGTACGTAACAAAGCGGGATAAAGGTGAAGGTGATTTACCAGCTCTGCTATTTAACAGCTGTGTGACTTTTGGCAAGTTATGTAATCTGTGTCTTAGTTTCTCCATCCATAAAACTAGGATGACTAACAACTGCGTTTATCTAATGTGTAAGGCACTTAGAATGATGCCTGGTACCTGGAAAGCCCTCAATACATAGTAGCTAATAGTATTAAGAGTTGGCACTCAAGTTGTAGCCGGTACATAAGGGGTGCAGGAATACCTGGCTCTGGGGTTCCCGAAGGCAGAGAAACAAGTGGTGATAGAATAAGAAAGGAATTTATTTCAATGAAGTCACCATTGGGAAGACAGCAAACTAGTGTCTAAGACTAGTGTCTCCGATCTCCAAAATGCCCTAAATACTTCCAGGTTTATATAAAGAAAATGGAGGGTAAAGGTGGGTGGTGGGTACATCCAGAGAGCCAGTGAAGGTTAAACGGATCACTGTCCTGGAGTCAATCCCAGGTGGGTCTTGTTGGCTCAGGGCAATCATGGTTGCTTGAGGGAGTAGTTTTGGTTCCCAACAAGTTATGTTTTTTTTTTTTTTTTTCTGCAGGGTCTTTTGCCTGAGTTTAGAGATAAACTCGAACAAAAACCTCATTTGGAAAGTTTGAGGTCATGGGCACCTGGGCTGGCTCAGGCAGTTGAGCCGATGACTCTTCATCTCTGGGTTGTAAGTTTGAGCCCCACATTGGATAGGGAGATTACTTAAAAGTAAAATCTTAAAAAAAAAAAAGTTTGAGGTAAAATGGAGGCAGGCAAAGTCCTCTTTCAAAGTAATAATGTCAGCTCCACCAAACTAATTTTATTTTAGAAACTCAAAAGATGAGGTAACTGGCTGGTTCAGTCCGTAGAGCAACTCTTAATCTCAGGGTTGCCAGTTTCAAGCCCCACGTTGGGCACTGAACTTACTAAAAAAATACATACATACATACTCAAAAAGTGTGAACAGGTAGTGCAGAAAACTGTACTACCCCAAAACCCCAAAGACTTTGTTTTTCAGCATTGGTTCTCAGCCACCTGGTTCCCCTTTCTGCCACAGTCATGGTGCCCTGTCTGTAATTTACCAGTATTTGAAAGTCAAGCTCTTAGGACATTGATTTCATGCAACTGCTATTGTTTACTGATCTCTTGAATTAGCTTGCTTCTTACTAGCAAAGGCCTGTCATTTCCTTTTGCTTTCAGGGGTGAGGCTGCTTTACTAGATCTGTGGAGGGAATGCCTCCCAGGCTTTAAAGAGGTGGGCCTTTGGGGTGCCTGGGTGGCTTAGTGGGTTAAAGCCTCTGCTTTCGGCTAAGGTCATGATCTCAGGGTCCTGGGATCGAGCCCCACATCAGGCTCTCTGCTTCCTCCTCTTTCTCTCCGCCTGCCGCTCTGCCTACTTGTGATCTCTGTCAAATAAATAAATAAAATCTTTTTAAAAATAAATAAATAAAGAGGCGGGCTGTGACTGGCTGTCATTCCGTATTATGTCAATTAAGCATGGCCCTTAATTTTTAAAAGATTTTATTTATTTATTTATCTGTCTATCTGAGAGAGAGAGCGCGTGCGCACGCACGAGAGAGAGCACTAGTGTATGAGTAGGGGAGAGGGACAGAGGGAAAAGCAGACTCCCCGCTGAGCCAGGAGCCGCCATGCTGGACTCAATCCTGGGACGACCAGGATACCCCTGCTTGTACTCTCTATCTCTGTTTAATAAAGTCTTTTTTCTTTTTTTTAAAGATTTGTTTGCTTAATCACCTGAGCCCCAGGAATCCAAGAGTTGTTTGTTTTTTGTTTTTTGTTTTTACTGTTGAGTGAATGAAAGAGAGGGAGGGATAAGAATTAAAGATGTATTCCTACTGACAGTATTTTCATTCCTTTTCCATCTTTATTTTTACATACTCCAACACATGCCCGGATGAATCTGAGTATAATCACACACCCAGTTAAATAATTTGGTCATTTCCAGGTAAAACCATTTACACCCAAACTCAGTACCATTATGCTTTGTCCACAGCTCCAGGGTTCTCTTGCTGACAGGTCCTATGGAACAGAGCTGAATGCTTTGGTGTACCACCTCCACTGTTAACATCTCTGAAAGAGGACCCAGGAGTTTCTGCTGTTTTGAGAGATGAGAAGGGTAGTCACAGTTCCTGGGAGCTGAAAGTCTCGGGCTCAAAGGCTGAAAAATCTTTCCTTTAAAAAGAAGATATCTAAAAAAATAAAAA
>PISX010026768.1:0-23979 GCA_004024625.1 Mellivora capensis | reverse complement strand
CCCGTCCATGTTGCTACAAAAGTTGGGTATTCATCCTTTCTGATGGAGGCATAATACTCCATAGTGTATATGGACCACATCTTCCTTATCCATTCGTCTGTTGAAGGGCATCTTGGTTCTTTCCACAGTTTGGCGACCATGGCCATTGCTGCTATAAACATTGGGGTACAGATGGCCCTTCTTTTCACCACATCTGTATTTTTGGGGTAAATACTTCCTAGACCCCTCTTGATGCTGCTGAAGTAGTAAGAGGTTCTGTTATTGAGAAGCTGATTCTGAGACTAAATGTAAGGATGGGAAGATGAGTCTGGTCAAACACTAATAGTCACTTCTTTTTTTTTAAGATTTTATTTATTTATTTGACAGACAGAGATCACAAGTAGGCAAGAGAGGCAGGCAGGGAGAGAGAGGAGGAAGCAGGCTCTCCTCGGAGCAGAGAGCCCGATGTGGGGCTTGATCCCAGGACCCTGGGATCATGACCTGAGCTGAAAGCAGAGGCTTTAACCCACTGAGCCACCCAGGCGCCCCTAATAGTCACTTCTTGAGAGGAACTTGGGAGTTGAGGAAACGCATCTGAAATTTGGGGTAGGCCTAGAATTTTCTGAGCCCTTTCCTATCATTCTGTTCTTGGGCTACAGAAAGTATATAGCCTGATCAGGTATAAAAGCCAGAGCTGTGAAGACTTCTCAGGTTCATCCCCATCCCAACCCACTCCCCTCTCTGAGGTTTCTTGAAAACCATAGTGCTCTGGAACTGGCTGCTCCGAATGAATGTTAGTCCAGATCAAAAGGAACTTTCTGACCATACACATCATTACACTTTGATGTCTATGGCCAGTAGGGGACAGCTGGATTTTAGAGACTATTACCACTCCCCAAACCCCTTCCCTCCCAAGGCTAATTTTGAATGGCAGCTTCCATGTGTTTTCCCATAACTTTTCCCTGGAACCTGAAGTACACTGCAGGGAAGCGGGCAGCTTTTCAAATCACCTGACTTAGACATAGCCATCAAATTTCCCCACAGGCCAGGAGAACACTCAAATCTGCCCGTTGTGATTTAGTCTTTGAATGTCAGCACTGGGGGACCCTTGGGGATTACCTGGGCCAGGGCTTAGGTTTTATTTTTTTTCCTTGTTTCTTATTTCTTCAAATTAAAGGGTCAACTCTTTTGGTTAAAGGGTATTGATGACGGTTGCCAGTGAGGGGCCTTGGGTTCAACCCTGGAATTCTAGGTAGTGTTATCCAACTTTCGGTTCTACCTATATTATTTTTACCATATCTACCAGCCAGTGTGATAATGCTTGTTTCTTTAGATTGACTCACTTTTTTTCTTAAATAAATTCAGTCTCATTCTATGTAATATAGAGTTTAATTCTCTAGGCATATTTTTCTAATTCATATTAAAATAAATACACAGGTATTGAAATTTAAGATTTGTTTCTAATAACACCTAAAATTGTTTCATTTCCTTATATTACACTTTGGGAAATGACACTATCTGGCACCAAAGAGCACAGTTGGGAAAGTACTCATCCTGGTTCATTCTATTGTCAGGTGAAGACAGTAAAAGACCCAGAAAGGGTAAGGGAGTCACCCAAGATCACACAGTGGCAGAGCTGGGACTTAAACCCAAGTTTACTGATTCCCCGTCTTTTGTTACTTTCACTGTACCAGATTCCAAGGGCATTAGGAAGCCTGTCCACCATCCAGACCCTCCAACAGAAGGAAGGAAAGAAAGAAAAAAAAAGAAGGGAAGGAGAAGAAAAAAAAAACTATTGAATTACTGAATCAGGATTGGTTAGGAGCTAAGAAACAAAGATTCTGGTCCCACTCACAGCATTTCTTTGGGCAAGTAGACTAACTTATCTAGGTCTCAGAAAGATTTAACAAAGTACACTCCTCCTCCTTGTCCCTTCCCTCATCTAAAAAAAAGGCCCTAGAAAAACAGTTTAGTCAGGCACAGAAGGAACTCTGTAAATATGTACTGAAGGAGAAAAATAGAGTGTCTCTTCTTTGTTCTTACCCTCCACCCAACTCTCTTGCCCCCTGCCCCTTGCACCTTTGTCCCTGCTCCATTTGAATAATTTTTCCTGCCTTTTAACTGGCTTTATTTATCTGCAGGGTCAGCAAGTTGGACTTGAAACTTGGCCCCTGGGCCAGACCATACCAGTCACTCTCTAACTCAGTTGCTTATACCTTGTTCTTGCCCTAAGGCCCACCATTGTTTCGTTTTTTGTCTCTTACTCTCTAGAAACTTTCTGTGTAAGGTCCTTGGGGTTCCTAAAGGCCCTAGGTGACTGGCTATCTTGGAGTCTGAGAAATCACTCCCAAAGAGGTGGACCAGGTAATATTTGAGAATGCAGACATATGATGTCTACTCCTACCTTCCTTCTGCTACACTGAACCCCACCCTCCCCCACCTCCCCAAGTCTCCCTCATCTTGCTGTTCTGTGGTCTCTTCAGCTGTTAGTGTTTCTACCACTGACTTGGTGTTTGGAAGAATTATCTTACTAGATAAATACAACTTATCTCTCCAGCTAGACTGTGAATTCTTAGAAGACCAAATGGGAGGAGGCAGGCAAATATATCCTAAGACCAGAGCACTTCCCAAATTGAACAAAACAAAACACCTACCACCTGTAATTCCTGAAAATCCTTTACTTAAAGAAGTCTCTCCATGTTGTAAGGAAATCCCAGCTCTCATCATGTCTCTAATATTACACTTTCTCCCTGAAGTTTCTCACTAATTATTCTCCTTTAACAACCTGGTTCAAGCATGGGTACAGAACTGTTTGCTCCATAGAACCAGTGTGACTAAGCTGAAATGTTTAACAAGACAATAATAAATGGAAGAATATAGCAAAAGGGAAATGAACATCAGCAGTACTACAGAGCTAGATAATCTGGCTTTAAAGATATGGCCTGCTTTTTAAGCCTAGCAAATCCTAGTATAGAATAGCTGCTCAGTAAATACTTGTTAAGTGAACTAATATCTATCCACAGTGGAAGTCAGACATGTTCTTCCCTCAGAGAGCTTAGGTTATAATGGAGAGATATGTTAAATGGGTAATTTTGATACAATTTTCTAAGTTCTGTGATGAAAAAGTGTAGTGGTTAAAATCATAGACTCTGGACCCAGACAGCTGCAGTGTGAATCATAGGTCCTTGGGCAAATGATTTAATCTTTTTTAAAAATTATTTTTATTAATATATAATGTATTATTTGCCCCAGGGGTACAGGTCTGTGAATCATCAGGCTTATACACTTCACAGCACTCACCATAGCACATACCTTCCCCAATGTCCATAACCCAACCAGCTTATCCCTAACCCCACTCCCTAGCAACCCTGTTTGTTTTGTGAGATTAAGAGTCTCTTATGGTTTGTCTCTCTCCCGATCCCATCTTGTTTCATTTTTTTCTTCCCTACCCCCCACAACCCCCCACCCTGCCTCTCAAATTCCTCATATCAGAGAGATTGTATGATAATTATCTTTCTCTGATTGACTTATTATGCTTAGTATAATACCCTCTAGTTCCATTCACATTGTTGCGAATGGCCAGATTTCATTTCTTTTGATGGCTGCATAGTATTCCATTATATATATATATATATATATATATATATATATATATATATAATCTCACATCTTCTTTATCCATGCATATGTCAATGGACATCTAGGTTCTTTCCATAGTTTGGCTGTTGTGGACATTGCTGCTATAAACATTAGGGTGCACTTGCCCCTTTGGATAAATGATTTAATCTTATTCTGTGCCAATTGTACAGTGATACCCCTACCTTATGTGTATATATGTATATTATATTGCCTTCCACCAGGATTTGGAGTAACTAGAAGGAAAAGCTTAGATCATTTAGATGGCACCTTAAAACGTCTTTTTTCTTCTTTAGGTTTCAGTTTTCCCATGTGTTAAATGAGGAGTTTGGAGTTTGTAGAAGGTCCCTTCCAGCTCTGACATTTTTTTTCAGATTTTAGAACAAGACCAATGCCAAAAAACATACTAAATTGTTTTCTTTTCTCGGTGAAGGGAATCCTCAAAACATTTTCCTGTTAACATTAATTGACCATGTACTACATGCTAACTTTTATAGAGTGCCCACTACATACCAGGTACTATGCTAGGTGATTTCCATATTTTATTTCTAATCCTCACAACAAACCAGAAAGATGAGCCTCATCCCTATTGTGTATGGGATTTGTTAGATGAAGTAACTAAATTGATTGATTGTGCCTTCTTTGTATCAGACATGGTGTTACATTTAACTAAGGATACAAAAATAAATAATGCTGACCCTATGTTTGGGGAAGTCACAGCTTATGAAAGGAAACTGAGATGCAACATAGGCAAGGCCCATTCTTTCTTTCTTGAATTCTTCTTCTTCTTTCTTCTTTTCATTTTTTTATTTCACACACATACACACACACACACACACACACACACACACACACACACAGCAGCAGCAGCAGCAGCAGAAGCAGACTCCCCACCGACTGGGAAGCCCAGGGTGGGACTCGATCCCGGGAGTCTGGGATCATGACCTGAGCCAAAGGCAGATGCTTAGCTGACTGAGCCACTCAGGCGCCCTCAGGCAAGGCCCATTCTTTACACTGCATTGTAACTGTAGAGACATCTATGTTCCAGCCCTACAAGGGTTCCACTTCTCAGGATGGGACATCTTCAACCAGAGTTTAACACAATTTTTAGCATATAGTAGGCTCTCAATAAATATCCCTTGAGTGAATAAAAAAAATGAATGAATTAATAAAACACTAAAAAACCCCATTCCATTTTTCCCTTGGATAAAATCAAGAACCCAATCCATTTCGTCCTTTCTCTACTTCAAGCTTTGCTGTTCTCTGTTGGCCCTCAAAGGGTTAAGTGTTTCCTATCTCATTCTTTTCTATAAAGCTCTGCTGCTTTTGTCATCTTTTCCCTTCTAAGCTTGCTCTAATAATAGACCAGTTATTGAGCAGAATTGCTTCCCAGCATTCAGGAAGCAGGATCCATGCATATAGACAATTGACTTGTTTTTAATGCACCTATTATTGTTAATACCCTATTGGCTTAAGCTGACTACATCCAATATCTTTTCCTTTCCACTCCTCCACTTTGGCCATCAGAATGTGTCAATATTCAAATTCGTTTCCCAGTAATATGGGTTCCCATCAGTACTCTTTCCTGATTATGAACAATAAAACCTAAGTCTTCTCTGCTTTTTGACTTCTTTTACCACTACTAGAACATTCTGCCTCCTTTTCACAATCAACCCTACTTGGTTCTTGGATTCAAGGGTGGTGCTGTGTCATCAGAACTGTTAAATTACCCTCATAGAGATGAATAAAGGAAAGTGAGTAAAGGAGGAAAAATTATGTACTCACATTCTTGAAAAAGTTCTCAGTACATCATCCATTCTCAAGTAGTCAGAATGAGTTAATCACAGGGCAGAGGGATAATGAGAATGAACTACTGAATTCTACTCTAGCCAGAAAAATTCTGTTTGAGAATAGAAGAGGCTCAAAGCAAGGAAGTACCTTTGGCCTAAAATGGAGAAGGTCAGGGGTCACGAGGCTTTCAAAGGTTATATGGTCCAGTGAATTCCAAACACTAATCTGCAGATCCATGACAGTCTGACATTTTTATCAGTCTGTTGACACATGAGAAAAATTGTTGCCAACTGACCTTTCTTGAGAAAGACTTCTTAGTAAAAGACTATGGCCTTTCTAAATTTTCATTATTTCAGTGTTAAAATATCATTTCATTAATGATACGCTAGTAATGACACATGTCCTCTCATGGAAACGTTAAAGATTGATATCCTTCTGTTGGTCCCAGAAGTTTTGGGAAATTTTACAGAAATTATGCTAGTCTTTGAGATCAAGATGTTGGGTTGTTACTGTTTTGGTCTAGTGGTTTCAAAACCTGGCAGTGCATCTATATTACTGGGAGACTGGTTAAAACCATGAATTCCTGGCTCCCACAACCAGGTATTCTGATTCAGCAAGTGTGGAGTGGGACCCAGGAGTCAGTACTGTTATAAAAGTCTCTAAGTGATTCTGATGTGCGACCAGGTCAGGGAAACACTGCTCTGCTTCACCAACTAGTATAAGTAATCAAGGGCATAAGCAATCGGAATGATTCCACTGTGGGCTTATTTCTGTTATGGGCAGAAAGAGAGCACATACATTCACTTGCAATATAAACCAGAGACTTCTACTAGAGTTTCCTAAGGTCCACAGTTAGACAAATAAAATAATTTAAAGGGCTTACAGGGGTCACACCTCACTTGTCATCATCATGAGCCAAGCTGAATGGATCTATACATAGTAGGTGGTTTCTAAATTTTGTTCACTATTGATATTTGTTGACTAAGTCTGATTTAGAAATTTGTAGAAAAAATTCATTCATCTCAGGACACTAACCCTACCTCTACCACCTCATTCTCAACTTTGTCTCATTCTTTACATCCTTCTTTTCCCTTTTCCTCAATCTCAAAATGTCTTCATCCAGTCTAGTGGAGTCAAGTTCAATGAACGGTAAATATAATTATTAATCTTTCCTACTAGAATGTAAACTCCACCAGGACAAGGACCATTGCGTGTTTCTAGCACCTGACATAGTGACTAGCACACAATAGTTGCTCAATAACTATTTGTGAAATGAATGGCTGAATGGCATAAGAAAAGCAAGAGACTGGTCTCCTCAATTCAGCACTAACCCTCCTGTTTGCTTTGTTGAACTGACTCTGGAGACTCAGGAAAGGCATGGAATTTCAACTGGAGAACAGTGAGAAGAATGGGTGGTGAGGACTGAGAGATCAGCAGATGCCCATAAGTCATGGAATGGTGGGTAATCCAATATGTTTGGAGCCTGGCATGAATGGAAGAAAAGAGGGGAACAAAGTGACAGAGAATGGTGCTAGACAGGTTGAATAAAAGATCCTCAGAAACAGGCACCAGGTTTTTTTGTGTGTGTCCTTGATATTTAGTATAGAGCCTGCCAGACAGAGGCTCTTAGTAAATATTTCCTGAGTGAAGAAGGCTGGTCCCAAACCATAAAGGACCTTTTATGTCTGGCTGAGGAATTTAAACTTAAGATTCAAACGGAGAATCATTGGAAGTTTTTAGAGCAGAGAAATATCACGATTGAAGTTATATTTTAGAACTGTAATTGGCAGGATTATTTAGAAAGAGAATGGAAGTCACAGGTGTGTCAGACCTGATTTGGCTCCTAATTCCCAATCTCTGTTAACACTGTTACCACTTTTTTCTTTCACTCAAGCAAGAAATGTCAGCATCATCTTTGCTTCTTCTTTTTCCCTCAGTATCCAAATCTGTCAACTCTATCATAACAGTGGTTCACAGAATCATCTTTTTTTCTTCATCCTCACAGTCAGTGCCCCATTTTATATTCTCAACATTTTTTTTAACATGCTTGGTTTCCTTACCTCTTTCCAAACCACAGTATCTTTCTATGAAGTCACCATGGTTTTATTTCTAAAATGTAGATTTGATATTAGTCTCCTATTCAAAAATCTTCAGTGGCTCCCCTGCATATCCAAAATAAAGCCTATACTTCTCAGGACACCATTTAATAACTGTGAAGTAGGTATTAGCTCCATTCAGCAATAAAGAAACTGAAGCTCAAAAAGGGAAAACGACATGCTTAGACCACACAGGTGTGCAATGTTAGAATCAAGATTAGAACCCAGGTATTCTCATATCAGTACTCTAACCATTAAAGAGGGTTGAAATGGTAAGTATTGCATGTGTTGCTAGAATAGTAGAACGGTGATTACAGGATCTTGTCTTCTGGGAGGGGCATATACTTTGAAGCTCATACAAATAAGCAAAGATTCTTGTGCTACCTCTTACTGGCTTTGCAGACTTAAACAACTGACTTAACCTCTTAGAGTCTGTTTCCTCAGTTAAATATATGCATAAATCCATCCCGACCTTATAGGGCATTATGATTATATGAGAGCATGTATGTAAAGGGCTAACATAGTGCTAGGTTCATAGGAGATTCTCAATGAGCGTTATTACCCACCCCCTCCGCCCACTCCAGTGATCTAAAAACCCATTTAAACAATGAGGAAACAGAATTAGACAGTAGGGTCTGAGATGAGCTGCAAAACTCCAGGTTTATCCCTACTTGTGAGATTGGAAATAACCTTTTTTCCCCCCTGGGGTTTTATTCAGGTTCCCTGCAAATGAAAACCGAGGGTAGTGTCCCCTGGGGCAATAATTGGTCAGGCGTATGGTGAGACCCCTGACTAAAAAGCAAATCTCAAGCACTAGTGCCCATTATGTGCATGATTTGTCACTCATGGCTAAAGTATTATGGATTTTTATTAAAATGTAAATGCTTCCTGGAAGCATACATATTAACTCTTACATACATATTAACATACAGTTAACATACATATTAACTCTTTGGCCTGATTAACTTTCACTTACCTCTTTCCATGAATAGAGGCCTTCTATGCCTCTGTGCTTTGTCTCTTTTAGGCAGGGACAGCCCACCCTACCCCTAGACTGTTAAAATCCTTATCAACATTCAAGGCCTATCTAGGCCACAACCTCTTCCAGAAGCCTAATGTGATTGCTCAGCCAAATCCCACCTTCCCTACTTTGTCCCTCTCCCATAGTGCCAAGCCTTAGGCTCCTGTTGTGAAGCTTAGGAAACATGAGGCTTTGATGTATGGAGAACTGCCTTGAATCCCAGCTTGAACTTGACTTGTCCCATGACCTTAGGCTAAAAAATGCCTTGACATCGTTGAGCCTCAGGTTTTGTGCTTGGAAAAAAATGGGTGAGACCCTTGACTAAAAATGTGGCAGTAAAGGCACTCTATTCTCTCAAGCATGGTAGAGCCCCCGCGATTTGTGAATTTGGACAGATCCTTTTCATGGCAGGCAAGCTCCTCGAAACCCCTCTATTCTTCCGCCAAGTTCAGCCCGCTCTTACGTGCTTAATAAATCTGAGTTCCTGGGCATCTGGCAGAGCCCTGGGCTGCATTTTCACCGGCCATACAGTCTTTTCACCCAGCAAGAAGGTTAATGAGATGCAGGATAGAAAAATCTTGGAGCTCTCCCGCCTGCTGGTGGAGAACGGAGTAGCTTAGTAACCACACCGCGACCTCATGATTAGTGCATTAGACGCATGGGCCCTCAGGGGAGGCAGAACTTCCCGGGATCGTGGGGGCGGGTCCCCAGGGTTGAAGCTGGTCGCAGCGCCGCAGCCTGGCAGGGAGCCAGGCCGCCCACAGGGCAGATCGCCCATTCCGCCTCCTGGGAAGGGTGCACTCCCTGGGGAGCAAAATCTCCCTTTTCTTCCTGGGGCTGGGGCCTTAGTCTGGGACATTCAGCGAGACTCTCACGTCTCTAAGCAGGAGGTGGGCGGAAGGGGGCGGTGGGCGCTGGAACTACACCCTCTGCAAGCGGCTCTGTGGAGTCCGCAGGGCCGGAAGATCGGCAGTTGCCCAACTGGCGGCTTGACCTGGCCTCCACTTCTAGTTCCCCACTAAGGGACAGAGAGCCGAGAGGAGCCTAAGCTGATCTTAGGCTCCCGCCCAGCCTGGGCCCGGCCCCCTCCGGTGTCACTGCACCTCCCTCCCTCCCTGGCCCAGCCCTCCGCCCAGCCCCGGCCCTCCACCGCTCCTCTGGGCTCCAGGTTGGCGCAAACAAAACCCTGATTGACTGCCCGGAGGGGCGGGCCTCGCTGCCGGCTGTCTCCTCCCCTTCGCGCCCCAGCCAGGGATTTGCCGGGAAGGGCGGGGGCGAAGGGGGAGAGACTGAGGGGGGGGTGTTGGGAGGGGGGTTGAGCAGGACCCTGAAGGCTGAGCCCCCGGCTCGAGAAGATTTTGCCCACCTTCTGTCTGCGGTCTGGGGTTTCCCCTCCAGGTCCCTCTCCCCAAGCCCAAGTGTGGGACAAAGAAATTTCCGAGGGCAGGGTGGGGTCTCTCACAGTCCAGCTCTTGTCCTGGGTTCCTCGGGGCCACCTCAGTTCCAGGCTGCTTGTGAGGAAGAAGGGAGTGGTAGAAAAGGACAGTGGGGTCTTGCCTGGAAATTCTGGGTTGACCAATGCCTGTTTGGAGAAGGCAGGGGGAACAGGATAGATTGTGGAAAAACCATTTAAACACTCCTTCTACTGGGTATCTGGACAAGGAGGACAGGATTCAGTAGTTTGGAAAGGAAGTTGAGGTCCGGAGCAGTGGCTAGAGTAGGTAGGCAAGTGTGGGGAGCAGGAAGGGCTAGGGAGAAGAGCAAGGCTGTAGCGGCTGCCTGTTGAGGGAGGAAGGGGGGGAGAAGAGGAGGGGGAGGAGAGAGATGACATGGGGAGAGCAGAAGGGGGGTTGGACGTGGGAGGAGGAGGAGAGGACTCGAGGGACCGTCTGTCGCGGGACAGGCGGGCCAGCTGGGGCGCGGAGCCGGGAGGAGGAGGCAGCGGCAGCAGCAGGGCTCGAAGCAGCAGCAGCAGCAGCCGCAGCAGCCGCCGCAGCAGCAGCCGCCGCCGCCGCCGCCGCCGCCGCCGCCGCCGCCGCCGCCGCCGCCGCCGCCGCCGCAGAAACAAGTACCAGCCACACAGCGGCTCCTCCCGCCGGAGCAGCCACAGTCCCCCTGCCGAGATGGCGCTGCAAAGCCCAGCGAGCAAGGAAGCCAAGGGGCCCTGGCGGGAGGCAGACCAAGAACACCAGGAGTGGGTGGGTAGCCCCGAGCCAGAGCCCGAGCCTGAGCCGGTGCCAGTGCCTCCACCCGAGCCGCAGCCGGAGCCACAGCCCCTACCGGACCCTGCACCCCTGCCGGAGTTGGAATTTGAGCCAGAGCCAGTGCATGAATCCAAGTCCACGCCCACCGTGGAGACCCGCGGCACTGAGCGAGGCTTTCAGCCCCCCGAAGGTGGCTTTGGCTGGATGGTGGTCTTCGCTGCCACCTGGTGCAACGGCTCCATCTTTGGCATCCAGAACTCTTTTGGGATCCTCTACTCCATGCTGCTGCAGGAGGAAAGAGAGAAAAATCGCCAAGTGGAGTTCCAAGCAGGTGAGTGGCCCCGCGCGCCCCTCCTGGCATTCTGGGCAAGGGTGTCCTCCGCTCCCACTGCCGCCAACTCCTGACTTCTGGGTCGGAGTCGCCCCTCCAGCTTTCTGCTTCGACGCTTCCCCCCTTGTCCCAGCGCCCAAGGCGCTCCTAGGGCAGAGGTTGCGGGGCTCTGGGCACCCTTACCTACGGAGACTAGGCGCAAGACGTCCCTTGGGTGGGACCTGGGATATTCACTGATCACAGGCAAGGGATGAACTTTTTGGCCTGGTTCAAATCCAGACGCACTTTTTTTCTTCTTCCGTATGCTGACCATGTGTAGTGCGGGAAAATATTTGCAGTTTTTTGTTTTGTTTGTTTGTTTGGAGGCGGCGCGAAGTCGCCTCATGGAGAGAGGAGAAGAGTTGGGAGGCTGGGAGGGCTTTGAGAGAAATTCCATACCGCGGATCTCCGCAGCAGCCCCAGTTCCTGAGCAACAGGGAACGGAGGTGTTTTCTGTCAAAAACACTTTAGGAATCCTGGTGACTGAGCGAAGAGTCAAATACAAGCCAGGCGTGTGTGTCTGCTGGAGAGAGAGGGGGAGGAAGGGAGAGAGAGTGGGGTGTGCGCGCGTCGCTTTGCTTGCGGTGGTTATGGCCCAGCCAGGCCAGGCAGTCCTCTACCACTCTGAGGGAGCGAGCAGATCTCTGTGCCCTCTGAGCTGAACCCCAAAGCAAGCAGGGAGGGGGGGGGACTCCGAGGTCTCCTGCCAGAGAAGTGTAAGGCAGCTGGCAGGCTGGGCCCTGAGACTTACTCCAAGCCGCCCCCAACCTGAGCCTTGCCCTCCCTGGGCGACAGAGTCTCTCCACTATCTTCGGGATGCCTTCAGCCAGAATGCCGGCCTCAACCTCTCCCACTTTCCCTTGGGGCTGACTTGGTCTTCTTCCCTAAGACAAGCAGAGCTGTGGGGTGCATAACCTTTGGTCTCTAGGCCTGTGGCCCTAAGACTGCAACCTTGCATTCTCTAAGCACTGAATCTGCCCATGGCTCTGAAGTTGGAGGAGCTATCCTGTTTTCTCAGAAAGCCAAATGGGGATGCCCCTCAGCAGTTCTGATGAGGAGTCTAGGGAGGGAGTGAGGGACTTGGGATGCCTTCTACCTGTAAGCTCTCTCCTTCTGTGGAGCTTTAGGACAGAATCACTGTCAACTGGGACTCTGTGGCTTTTCATAGTATTGCCCTGGGGCTGAAGGTTTCCCTCATCTCACCACCCCAACAACCTACTTCTGCTGCCCCCCTTGGGGGGCCTTGGGATTATTTATTGAACATAGAAACCTTGAATCTAGTGTGTCCACCTGTGGATTTCCCCGGGGCCCTTGAACAGCCACTCCTACCTTGCTCTGAACCAAGAACCCCCCCTTTGAAAGTTTGCAGTTTCACTGCCTTTGAAAAAGAGGATTGGGGTACCTCTTGGTACATCTTGTGACCCATTGGCACCACAATATGTGGGTCCCACTTGAAAATTAGAATGTGCCTCAGTGGCTGTCCAGGGCAGAGACTGCCCAGGCCACACTGGTGCCCAAGTGTAGGGGGTCCCTGGACTGTGTGAAACAACTTCTGGGAGTAAGGTCACTGCCATACTCACCCCTGGGACTACCTTTTCCTTGTTTTGATGCAGTTCAGAGGCTTTTGTGAAGGCAGCCAGCATAAGGCCTCTGCCTGTTGCCTAGGTTACCTAGGAGGGCACCTGCTGAACATTGCTCTGTGGTTGAAGGCAGGCTGTTGGCCTTCAGATTTAGTGGCAAAGTCTGGGTGAAACTTCATGGGAGGTAGTGGGGGATGGGCTGAAGCTAGGCCCTGGTATTCATGTGGTGTGAGCAGGCCTAGAGCTGGGCCTTTCGGAATATGTAATAAAACTTGGAAAAACCACTACTTTACCAGGAAGAGGTTTACTGCTGGGAACAAACTTCAAAGTAGGTGATCATAGGGGACTCAGGGGGAGGGCTGGCTGGGACTTTCCGGTCAAGACCTCACAGTGCAGCTGGGAAAGAGGGGGGGCGCAGTGGGTTGTGCAGAGGTGTGGCTGGTGTGTATTCTGACACAGACTAGGTCCATTGAAGGGCTGGGTTTACTGGTTTAAATTATGGTGAGTATAGGTCAGGAAGGGACAGAAAAGAATTTGGTATGTCCCCCGGGTCTCAGAATACTTTGGCGTGGGTCCTTGCTGTGGTGTATCTTGAATTCATGAAAGTTATTTTTGATACTGGATGCTCTTGAGAACACCTCAGTTTTTATTTTGAAAAGGTCAAGAATACCCCACCACATTCCTGAGCTCCTAGAAAATCTCTTCCTTAGCACTACCTTTCTTGGGCCCCTCAGCTTTCCCAAGCAACCATTCAGATCCTGAGATTCCAAAAATGTCTCTGCCTCCACATGCTTTCTGCGATTTACTCAAAATTTCTGGGCACATGGGTGGCTTGGTTGTTGGGCATCTGCCTCCGGTGTCCCCGCATCAGGCTCTCTGCTCAGCTGGAAGCCTGCTTCTCCCTCCCCTGCTCCCTCTGCTTGTGTTCTCTCTCTCTGTGTCAAATAAATAAATAAAGTCTTAAAAAAATCTCCCAGCAACCTGTGCCACAGCACTGGTGTCTCAAAGGGATAGAAGAAGCTGGTAGAAGCTTGCTAAAATGTTTATCAGCCAGTATTTTCCTAATAGTCATTCTGGGGAACATGGAACATATACCCCCATAGTCAAGGAGGTTGGTGCATTATATATTTCTATTAATGTGGTGCATTGTCCATTTCTATTAATGTTTGATATGACTTTCATCTCTAAAAATCTATGAATTTAATGTTTGGAGGCATCCCACAACCCAGATTTTCTTTGGCTAGGCCTAATGTCTTTGCAATCGTAAAGCAGCCACTGATTGGTTTTATGAGTGTAAGATAATTGGATAATTGACACTGTTATGAGGGAGCCCCAGCAAAAGGTAGTTTTGGTATTTGGGGGCTAGCTCCACATCAAAGGAGTCTCTGGGCATGGGGAAAAGCCATGGAAAGTAGAAGAGAAGTGGAATTCAGGCCATTCTAGAGCATGCAATGTACAATTTTATGTATATTCTGTGGGTATACAGTTCTGTGGTGGCGCTAACAGTATATCTTGTGCCTTCTCTTCACCTGTTTTTGAAGGGATGCCAACTTCCCCTGGGTCCTATGCCTGGGAGGAATGGCAGGCAAAAGGTTCCTTAGATGGAGGCAAGTGACCAAGGTCTGGTTTAGAGGAAAAAGGAAAAAATCAGGAGAGAGATGGACCTATACTTTTTGCAGAGCTTGTAGAAAATTTGGGAGTTCCTCTCCTCAGACCAAGCAGGACAGGGCAGCCAGGCAACCTGGTGGAAAGTATAGCATAGCTTTCTGGTTGAGCTTTCCTACAAGCTCTGCAAAAAGTATGGGCTCATTTCTTCCCTGATCTTTTCCTTCCTCCCCCTTAACCAGACCGTGGTCAGTTGCCTCCATCTCAGGAACATTTTTGCCTGCCATTCCTTCCAGGTATAGGACCCAGGGGAAGTTGACTTTTGGAGGAAAGAGGGTAAAGAGGAACAAGGTATCATTGGTTGTGGGCCCCAGGTCATTATTGGAATCCTAAGTGGGTTGGAGCTGGGGAAGTCTTAGGGTTGGGGATCCAGAGGATAAGGTAGACCAAGCTAGAGTTGGTAACATTAGCTTCAAGCCTAGATCTTTTTAAATGAGCTCCAGAGTAAACCCATTACTCTGCACTTTCCACCTTGACTGCCAGTCTAGCACTGAGCCATAAGATATGATGGGAGGCATCTTTTGTTGGATAGTTTATAAGCATGGCCCTTGCAAGCTCCTAGGTTGGAGGATGGAGACTAGGGCTCTCACCACCCCTGGAAAGGGACAATGGTCAGGAAAGTTTACTACTGGGCACAAGATAGTTCAGACTCATGGATCACTCAAATGGAGACAGAATTTTCTAGGCATGGGGAAAATGGAATACTATGTATTTAGACAGAGAGTTCCAATGATGGGCTCGGTCAAAAGCAGGGTAGGCTATATTTCTCTTCCCCATCTTAGGGCCTTTCATTACTTGGTTCAGTGTCTCACTGGGATGACCACTAAATTGCCTAGTTTAGGAACCAGGTATTTTTTGAGCAAATCTTCCAGGGTCTTGCTTTTGTCTGAAGGCTTTTGCCTACTGTCCAGATAAACTTGATCAGGTTGGCTTAGAACTTGCAATGGAGCTTTGGGCCACAGGACTATTGGCCAGGTATCTTTCAAGTAACTCTTCTGCTTCCTTTCCAGCCAAACTGGGTGCCAAACTAGGATCTTGACTCATATCGGAAAGGATGAGAAGGAGAGGTTGGGGTATTTGGAAGCCAACTGGGAGGATGCTTGTTTTAGCTAGAGTAGCTGGTTGAGGCTGGATCCCTGGCTCGCTGTCCAGTGGCCTCAAATGCTCATTCTGAATATAAATTTGTACCCCAAAAGTGCTGGTGATCTTAGTAATACCAGCTAGATAGTGACTAGGAGTTAGACAACTTGTGCCCCTGACAGGCTCTGTGACTTTGGGCAGGTATTTTACCTCTCCGTACTTCAGTTTATCTATTTGAAAAATGAACGGGTTTGACTAGATGAACTTTATACCTCTGCCATTTTGTCCTTCTAGAATTGTGTGATAGTTTATTCTTTACTATTCACTTGGCATACATTTTGAGTCATTCAGACAAAATGGAAATTTGTTAATCTGCCTGAATAAAGATGTAGACAGTTTGAAGAGATTGGGGAAACAATGAAAAATATAGATATTATTTTCCCATGTCATATGTATTTAGAAATTATAGGGCTGCTTATAAATACCATTGTGGTTGAAAAGATCCACTCCTTTTTGCCAAGTGTGTAAGGGCAACACTGGATAAGCAACTGCTTCTCCCAGAATGCCCTGCTCAGTATGGAACTGGGCCCCCAAGAAAATTCCCTTAACTTGGTTGGCTGCAAGCTAGCAGAATGGATCTTTATGCTACTGTTTCCAATCATTTGAGCCTGTTCCTAACAAGCATTAAACTATAAGTGTTTCCTGAAGCCTCAGTTTGGACCCTTGTCCTGAAACTTAATTTCCTACAGCTCATTCTTATTTCTCAGAAATGCATGCTTACTATGACCTTGGTCTGCTGTTACTTCAGGACTTCAGGATAGAAGAGCACACTAAGATTCCTAAATGTGACATAGTGGCTTTCTTCAGGGGGCTTCAGACAGGGCATCTTTATAACTGCGTTAGAGCTGCTGGCTCTGTCCCACTGTGGATGGGTGTGGGAGGACTGCTGTTTCAATCCTAGAGGAGGCCCTATTGGGTATCCACAATCCCTGGTCAACTTCAGCTTCACTCAGGGCTTAGCTGAGAGTGTGACTACTGAAGTACCAGGCATAGAACTCTCTCTCATTTCCCCCTAAATTTATACTTCCTTGTCATTGGAAACATTTCCCTCGGGGCGATGAAGAATAAACAAGCAGCTGAACTATCAACATTTGCAGAAATATGTAAAATATGACTTCTTGACCCTTTTTTAAAAGATTTTATTTATTTATTTATTTGACAGAGATGACAAGTAGGCAGAGAGGCAGAGAGAGAGGGGAAGCAGGATCCCTACTGAGCAGACAGCCCGACGTGGGGCTCGATCCCAGGACCCTGGGATCATGGCCTGAGCCAAAGGCAGAGGCTTTAACCCACTGAGCCACCCAGGCGCCCCAACTTCTTGACCTTTTGAACAGACCAGTTTCCCAAGAGGGTATACTGCTTTTACCACCAGCATCTTTTTGTTGTGTTGCCTTTTGAAAAGGAATAATCATTTACTCTTTTCAGATTGTATAAAAGATGGAGTGAACTTTCTTGCCTAAAGGAACTGTCTCACTTGGGATTCAATGAGCAAACCTTAGAAAAAGGCTTTATTCATAACACACACACACCCCATACACCTCACTTGAAGCCATGGATTATGAAAGAAGTCTTTTCCCATCTGTTTATGGAATCAGGTTTAACATAATAGAGGCTTCTGTAGGGGTTATGGCAGACTAGAGCAAAGGGCCCAGAAAGAAAAACTTGTTAGGTGAGGGTGATGGAGAGGATATGGCCAGCCTGTCTGTATGTCTTGGCCTTGACCCCTTTGAACTCCCCAATACTGGAGTGTGGAAATTTTATAAATTTCTACTTCCATCCTTCTCTTTATCCTGAATCCCTCTTGGCACCCCAAGGTTACTGGGAAGAGGGCTTAGGATACTCTAGCCCTCTCCCATCTTAGGAATGACAGAGCACTAAGCCTAAGGACATTTAATTACCTACCTTAAAGGTGGGTGCTGTGGTTACTAATGTGAAATCACTTGGCACCTATCTGTGGGTGTTGAATGTGGCCTGTTTGGGTGCCTTGAGGAAGTATAAGCCTCTTCACCCTGGTAGTCTTGCCTACCTTTATCTTCTACTTTGCTCCAGCTTCTGGGGTTGAAAGGAGAAGAAGGGATGAAATTAGCTGTCTTAACCATATTTTCCCAGATCCTTCCATTTTCATAGTCCATTTGTATCACCTTTAATAGCTATACCATCCCTTTTCCTCACAGTATTGTTATCGCTCCTCTTTTTCTTTCTCTTGCTCAATTAAGGAACAACTGGAGTTTAAGATGTTGTATAGGCCCAACTCCTCCAGCCAGGATCTTGGCCAATCTCTACACATCCCATAGAGGCATCTTCTTTTTTCGCCTTTCTTCCCTCTCTCACTCTCTACTTTCTGGGGAAAGGGTGACTTTCTATGTAGCATTCAAGAGTGTGGAAGTCATCACCTCTGGATTTTTGCTATAAGGTAGCTGCTATGAATCTGTTTTTGTCATTTCCACAACCTCTCTTTTCATAACCCTGGGACCCTAGCCAAGGAAATAGTATTGTAGCAGGTCTTACCCAATTGTATTCAACAAATATCCTGGTCAGTTGCACCCGTTTCTCTTCAAGTCCTTACTTTTCTTGTTCTGCGCTAACTAATCCTCCAGAGATTTCAGATTGGTTTTCAGTACCTTCAGTGGTTCTGGATAGAACAAAAGTCTTCATTCTATTTTGAGTCTCACCATCTCTCTTCTTGCCAAAAAATACTACAGAATTGAATGTAGAGGAGTCAGAGAAGGAAGGAAGCAGACACCCAAGTCCTAACTAGAGTCAAAAGTACCTTCAGTGAGGGTAGAAAGAGAGGAAGTAAGGCTCCCAGTTAGTTGCTTCCCTGCTTCTGCATAGCTGAAGGGAAAGGGGGATAGGAAATGTCGCTAAACAAACAGTCCTTACACAGTCTTTTTGCTCAGCTTATCCTGTGGATCTCCCCACTACCCTCTTATCCAGGCTGAAAGGGTATGTACATGCATCCATATGTCCAGGCCTGTGTGTACGTGTGTATATATAGCCAGGCTGGTGATGTCTGTCTGGGCCAGTTAGCAGAGTTGCTTAGAACACAACACTTATGAGGCTGAGATTACAGGTTCAGTCACTTGTTCAGGTCACTGAACTTCTCACAAAGAAAAGAGTTCTTCTATTCGCCACCCATACCCTTCATGTGGGGTTGCCACTAATCCCAGGGCCACTGGCTAAAAGTATGGAGATGACTCCCCATAAGCTCTCCCTGCCAGTTATTTTTTATTATTACTATTACTATTATTATTATTTATTTAGCATTTTACAATTAAGTCTGTGCCAGCATTATATTAAATTCTATATTTGTACCATTATTTCTGAACAACACTATGAAATAGGTACCATTATTTTCTCCATTTTTTAGGTAAAAAGACAGAAGCACAGAAGTTAACTAACTTGCTTAAGCTCATATAGGAAATAATGGCAGAGCTTGGATTTGAACACAGAGAATCTGAGTCCAGAATTCCTGCTTTTATATATCACCTAATACATAGTAAGGATGGGAAGAGGCAGCTACCAAGAAGACTGCTGCCAAGTTTTCCATTTCTGTAGCCTCAGGGCATCCTTATGACTAAGGAATAAAAAAGATGGCCAAGAAAGGCTTTAGTAGACAGAAGTCTGACAGTCTTGTGATGTACGACATACTCCTCTAGCTACCCATCTCACTCTACTCAGAGTCATGATCCCTGGGTACAAAAAGGACCAGAGAAATGGTCTCTTCTTAATTGTTTAGCCTTCAGTGTTCTCATCTGCACAATGGAATTAACAATGTTTTATAGGACTATGAAGTATCCAGTGAGGTTATGTATACAAAAGATCTTTGTAAACTGTGAAGGGGTTGGTGTTATTCTTATTCTTATTTCCAGTAACCTTTCCCAGCCCCTAGAAATTGAGTTGCTATACCTTTCTCTAAATGTTTCTGGAAGGGAAATCAATCCTCCTCTTCACATTCTACCTCCCCACTCAATATCTTCCCCATATCCCCTCTGTATTATTCTGCAATTTGACCTGGGTGTCCTGTAACTAAGGAATGGCTGTGTTTTCTTTGTTCCTCAGTTCTCTAAGAACCCAGAGAAAGGAGGGGCCTGGTCCCAGGTCATATACATTCAAGGAAATAAGGCATGTTAAAATATTTACAGCACTTGGCAGGAACTCACAAACCTCCCTACAAGTCAAGGACTGAGTTTTTTGGTAGGAATTGCTAGGGATTGGGGGGTGGTGAGTGGTGGGTAAGGTAGGGCTTCACTTCCTCCCAAGGGTCTCTCACAGAGCTTCTGTTTTCTTGCAGGTAGTGAGGAAGAAGGAAAGGGATATTTAGGGTCAGAAGGTCTGGGCCAGGGGACATTAAGCATAGAAGAGCCTTGCTCTTTTGTATTCAGTTTTGGAGTGGGTCTACTTCCTTGTGTTCTAAACAGGATAGTCCTGGAGAACAGAGGCCACAGAAGGCCAGAGGCTTGGAGGAAGATTGTAATAGCGGTTTTGAACAAGAATTTCAGCGACCACTTAGGGAGCCTCCATTAAGACCATCTAGTAGGCAAATCTGAATGGAAATGTTTCTCTTCTTTGTTGCAAACAACAAAACAAAATCTCCAAGCCCTTCTCTGAGACCAAGATTTCAAATGTAGTAGGAGTCACCCTTTTGATTTTTGGTTATTTAAATATCTGAGCTGGAAGGCACTTTGGAGACCATCTCATCCTACCCCATCTGGTTCCCATTTTATAGGTAGAGGACTGAGATCTGGAAAGATGTGACCTCAATCAACATTATAGTCAGATGATTATAGTGGAGATTGGTTTGTAAGAGGGATTGGAAAATGAATGCAAAGGATGGGGCTTTTGGCACCCTGGGAGGTCCCCAATCCAATTCACTAGCATACTGCCCCCTTCTCTCCCTGAACTTTTCCAAACTCAATCCCCAGACACTACTTTGTGGAAAGAGATTGTATTGCATTTTTTAAAAAAAGATTTTATTTATTTATTTGACAGAGATCACAAGTAGACAGAGAGGCAGGCAGAGAGAGAGAGAGAGAGGGAAGCAGGCTCCCTGATGAGCGGAGAGCCTGATGCGGGACTCGATCGATCCCAGGACCCTGAGATCATGACCTGGGCCGAAGGCAGCGGCTTAACCCACTGAGCCACCCAGGTGCCCTGTATTGCGTTTTAATAAATGTAATTTTATTTATTTAATATGAGACCAAATTCAAGAGACGCAACACTGTAAAGTCTCTCTTTAACCCCTGTCTCCCAGTTACCCTGTTCACCTCCTTAGAGGCCCCCAGTGTTATCTGGTGTGTCCTTCCAGAGATATTCTGTATATGTACAAGCAATTGTGTGTTTGTGTGTGTGTGTGTGTGTGTGTGTGTGTGTGTATACACTCTATTTTTAAAATACAAATGGTAGCCCATACTTCATATTATCTTCCACCTTGCTTTTATACTTCAAAAGATATCTTGGATATTACTAAACATTAAATCCATAAAGTCCTCACTTTTTTATAATTGCACAGTATCCCATTATATGGGTATATCAAATTTTATTTAATCAACACTTTGCTAATAGGCATTAAAGCTGTTACATATCTTTGAATATAGGCTTTGGAATCAAACAGTGCTAAATTCAGTTAGTTACCACATGGCTGGCTTTGACAAAGTTTTTAACTTCTTAAAGTCTGAGTTTTCTCATGTATAAAATAGGGATAATAATAACATCTTTCATTATTGCTATGGAGATTAAATGTGATGAGGCATACAAAATATCTAGCATATAGCCAGGTACATACTAAATGTCCAATACATGTTAGTTTTTTCCTTGCTCACAAACCTTTCCCATACCCTCTACCCAATTCAATTAATGTTGGTTCAATTCAAGTCAATAAATGTTTATTGTATGCAAGGCTGAACTGTGGATGAGGCAAAGAAAGAAAAATCCCTCAAGAAGTTTATAATTTCTTTTCAAATACATAACATACCAAGCAGCTGCAGATTATTGCTAAGTAGTAAAAATGTGTGTGTATACATATATATGTGTGTGTATATATATATATTTATATATATAATTGAATATAATTTTTGTGTGGTGATGTGGAAAAGGAGAGATGAGTGTGAGGAATCAAGAGGAATTGAGGGTTTGCTAGGAGAGTTGTAACTCAAAATGGGATTTAGTTAAGTGAAGAAGAGCCTATGAATTGGGCAGTGGCAGGATGAAGGTTGAGAATTGGACAGTTTGATTCTTGCTCAGAGTTTGGGTCTTTGCCCTCTGAGAGTCCACTGAGTCACTGTTCCCCATTAGGCCTTGACCCAGCAGGCAGGGTGGGATGGAGGGGCAGGAGGAGAGGAAGATACTGAGGACATTTGGAGAGAAAGGCACAGGGTGGGAGGATGTCTGGGCATTGGGCCATGGAATGAGGTGCCTGCAAATGGCTTGTGGCATAGCCTGCCCAACCTACACCACCTGCTCTTCCATGTCAGCAGCCCAGACACTTTGTCTGAGATCCGAGGGGAGGGATAAAAGGATATGAGAGCAGAAATGGCAACAGCTCTCAGCCCCTTACCCTGAGTCCCAAACAGATCTCCAGATGCTGTGAGCCCTAGGACAGTGGAAAACTACTGAGTGGTAACAATCCCCTCTGTGTATAGCACATTGTAGTTTACATCTTAGTTGATGTTTATCCTTGCAACAGAGATAGTTATGAAATAAAATACTCAGTTAAATCTCATCATGTGACAACATCTTTAATCACAACAAGTGCTATGTTGAGGGGTTCTGGAAGATGGAAAGTCAATGTGGTTTGTATTTAGCTAGGGAAAAGTTCACAACAGGGAAGGACTATGTAGAGATTTGAATTCCTATTTTATAGTTTCAGAAAATGGAGAGCCAACTGAGGGCAAGTGAGTGGCCTAAAGTCAGACACTTAATATTTAGCAGAGCTGAGAGTAAAATCCAGGTATCCTCATTTCACAGTCCATGGGGACAGATATGAAGGAGCTCCCTGAAAGTTGGAATAGAGTTGTCCCTAAACTTGATAGCAGCTTGAAGTTTAAGTGTATGCGTAAGAAGAAGTATGGTACAATGAAAAATAAATAATCAGGAGTCAAAAAGTTAAGGGAGATGGAAATGAGGGTCTATGGAAGGAAGGATCTGGGCCTTGCTAATCTTGTTGGCTGGGATCAAGAAAGGTACTGGATTGGCAATCAGGAGACCTAGGTTCTGCTTCTAGCTCTCTTACTGGCTTTGTGACCCTGAAAAGTCCCTTCCCTTTTCTCAGCCCCAATTTTTCCACTAATAAAATGAGAATACTGGACCTCCTAGAGACAGTGCTTATAACCAGTGGCTTCTATAAACCAAAGGGGTTTTGGGTGATGGGGAATGGTGAAGTAGTGAGTAAGAAAACAACTTCTCTGATGAAAATGGAAAACATTTCCTCCCAGATTTGAGAAGAGATGAGCTTTGGAAAGGGTAGCTATCCTGTGATCTCCATCCTGTCTTGTTGGAGAATTCCATCCAAAAGAGGCAAAGAGAGAACATGTGTGCACAGGTAAGCAAGTACCTCAATGCAAACTTGAGATTTGGTGGGACAGATTATGATACGCTGAGTCAACATGCCTGGAAATCTTTCCTGAATATTCTCCAATAAGATCACTTTCCTAAGATCTCGGCTTTATTTTTTAAAAGGGGGTTTGTGTCCTATGGGTGAAGTACCATTGAGAATTCTCCTTTCATGGAGCCTTCTTGAGTGAGCACTAACTCTGGAGCCAAACTGCTTGAGTAAGTCCTGGCTCCACCACTTAGCTGCATCTCTAGGCAGGCCACTTAACATCTCTGTGCGGCTACGTCCTCATTTGTAAGAGGAGAATAATAAGAGTACTTACCTTATAGAGCTGTTAAATGAGTTATATATAGCTTGAAACAGTGCCTGGCACATGGTAAGTGCTGTATAAGCATTTGCTATTCTTTTTTTCCCCCAGTTTTTAAATTTAATTTCTTTTCAGAGTAACAGAATTCATAGTTTTACACCACACCCAGTGTTCCATGCAATGCGTGCCCTCCATAATACCCACCACCTGGCTCCCCCAATCTCCCACCCCCCACCCCTTCAAAACCCTCAGGTTGTTTTTCAGAGTCCATAGTTTCTCATGGTTCATCTCCCCCCCCAATTTCCCTCAACTCCCTTCTCCTCTCCATCTCCTCATGTCCTCCGTGTTATTTATTATGCTCCGCAAATAAGTGAAACCATATGATAATTGACTCTCTCTGCTTGACTTATTTCACTCAGCATAATCTCTTCCAGTACCATCCATGTTGCTACAAAAGTTGGGTATTCATCCTTTCTGATGGAGGCATAATACTCCATAGTGTATATGGACCACATCTTCCTTATCCATTCATCTGTTGAAGGGCATCTTGGTTCTTTCCACAGTTTGGCGACCGTGGCCATTGCTGCTATAAACATTGGGGTACAGATGGCCCTTCTTTTCACCACATCTGTATCTTT
>PISX010026767.1:12383-24072 GCA_004024625.1 Mellivora capensis | reverse complement strand
CAGATGAATGGATAAAGAAGATGTGGTATATATACACAATGGAATACTATGCAGCCATCAAAAGAAATGAAATCTTGCCATTTGCAACAACGTGGATGGAACTAGAGGGTATCATGCTTAGTGAAATAAGTCAATTGGAGAAAGACAACTATCATATGATCTCCCTGATATGAGGAAGTGGAGATGCAACATGGGGGGTTGGGGGGGTAGGAAAAGAAGAAAAGAAACAAGATGGGATCGGGAGGGAGACAAACCATAAGAGACTCTTAATCTCACAAAACAAACTGAGGGTTGCTGTGGGGAGGGGGATCAGGAGAGGGGGGTGGGGTAATGGACATTGGGGAGGGTATGTACTATGGTTAGTGCTGTGAAGTGTGTAAACCTGGCGATTCACAGACATGTACCCATGGGGATAAAAATACATTATATGTTTATAAAAAATTTAAAAATTTAAAAAAAAAGTACAGTGAAAGTAGGGCTTGGTCTTCTGCTTCAATTTATCCATTTTCCCTCTGCATTTACCATTATTGCCTTGATTAGGCCTTAGACACAGTTTGACTGTCTTATTCCATCTCTGCTTTGGCTCTCAATTTTATATCTACAATCAGACCTCTCCATGCTGCTCAGCTATAGCACTATTACACTACCTGTCTGTCGTTGCCACCTGAATGTCTGAAAAACTCTTCAACCTAAATGTTTCTCCTCCCCAAATAAGATAATTCTCCATCTCAGTAGTGGCACTGACATCCACCCAGTACTCATATTGAAACCTGGGATTTTCGTGAATGTTTTTGTCCCTCTTATCAATATCCGGCCTATCCCACCTCCCATTTATAAATTTCTCATTTATTTCCTCGTTCTCCACTGGCACTACCATATCTCAGGCCACTAATTTCTTTTATCCAAACTATTAGGTAGCTTCTAACCAGTATCCACTAATCCACTCTTGCCCCCATCTACCATATACATAGAATCCATTCTCCACAAACACATTCCAGTGATGTCTATGCTGTCCATATTAGTCTTCCTTTCAGTTGCCAAATGTACCCTGCGGCCTCTGGGTCTATGGATTTGCTACCCCATTTGCCTGAAAGTCTCTGGCCTCCTTCTATCATGTCACTTCATATATAGCTATTGAAAATTGTTGACCCTAGGAGATAGGTACATAGAGGTTTAATATATTATTCCTTCTACTTTTCAAACCTTGAAAATAATTTTTAAAATTTTAAGCTGAGATTTTTAAAAACCAAAAAGAAAAAAAACCTCAGAAATTGATCTTAGTTTCTCTGAACTCCCAAAGCTGAGCCTCCCTGTGCATTTCTATACACCCTACACTCCTTTGAAGCTGTTATAATAATCATAATCTAAACAATCATAATTATCATCCTCTTATCAACCTCTGCGCTATAAGGTAGTACCATTTCTGTCTTCTTGACTTTTATACACCCAGCACTCAGCACAATGTCTTCCATATACAAAGCACTCAAATATTTGCTTGAATGAATGAATAAACTAATAATTATTAAATAATTATTTCTAATAATTTGCTCAAGGTATCACAGCTACAAAGTGTTCAGGATTAGAACTCATGTGTGACAACAAGGTCCATGTTTTCTCCATTCTACCATTCATAATTAGTATAATTATGAGGAATTTTCAATTGAACAGAGAGGCTCAGCAAAAGTGAATTATCCATAAGATAAGCTGTGCTGGATGCGTTTTTGAATATTCCCCAATCTTGTCAACAAATATTCAATGCCAAAATATAAATGGGAAGGGGCGCCTGGGTGGCTCAGTGGTTTAAAGCATCTGCCTTCGGCTCAGGTCATGATCCCAGGGTCCTGGGATCGAGCCCCACATTGGGCTCTCTGCTTCTACAGGGAGACTGCTTCCTCCTCTCTCTCTCTCTCTCTCTCTCTCTGCCTGCCTCTCTGCCTACTTGTGATCTCTGTCTGTCAAATAAATAAATAAAATGTTCAAAAAATTTGTTTAAAAAAAAAAAGCAAGAGGGAAAATTTTCTTCCAGCTCTTCTCATTAAACTTTTTGGCCTAATTCTTGTTTTGCAGGTATCTGGGGTTTTTTATGTGTGGTTTTTCACTCTGCTTATAAGGATCTTAAGTATTCCATGAAAGGGCAATTGGAGTTTGTGATGGGGGCAACAGTCACAAGAGATCTCTACTATACCACCAGGGCAGCTCTTCTTCCCTCTGTTTTAAAAATAGGGTGAGAATATAAAGAAAAATATACATAAGGGAGAAATGTTTGAATTCTACTAGTCTAGTCTATATCCTTCTCTAGCCTAATAGTTAAGAATGCAGCGGACTGCAACTGAAGCCAAGATTTGAATGTGGAAAAAATGAAACTGTAAAGATATCAGAATAAATTATAATCAAAATTCATTTATAATCTTGGGGGGGGTGTTTCTAACTATGACTCAAAATTCACTATTCATGATAGAAAAGATATATTTCTCATAGTAAAAAAAGATTCATAAATCCAAAAGCCTTATTTTATGCATGGTAAAAACTACAACAAGCAAAGTAAAAGTCAAATAACACAATAGGAAGAATATCTGATAGTCCTCTCATATAAAAAGAATACTTCCCTAAAGTATATAAATTGCTCTTGAAATCAGAAAAAGAATGACAAAAAAAAACCAACATGGGCAAAAAATATGAAGTGTTATAAAAAAGGACACAAATACCCTTTATATATATGAAAAATGTGACACCTCAATCGTGAGAAATACAAAGTAATACTGCACACCAGAAATAGTGACTGAAATCTAAATATTTAATTAAACACATTAGGGTAAAGGCATTCTCATTAACTGCTAATGGAAGTACAAAATCATAACACCCTTATCAAGGGGACTTTGGCAATGTTTTTCAAAATTGCAAGTGCATTTTTCCTCTAAGCTAGTAATCTCACTTTTAGGAATTATTTCTACAGTTATACATTAACACATATGAAATTCAATTAGCAAACATATAGTCCATCATTAGTTTTTGATGTAGTATTCATTAGTTGCATATAACAACCCATGCTCATCAGATCATGTGCCCTTCTTAATGCCCATCACCCAGTTACTCCATCCACCTACTCCCCTCCCTTCCTCTACCCTCAGTTTGTTTCCCAGAGTCAAGAGTCTCACATGGTTTATCTCCCTCTCTGATTTCTTCCCATTCATTTTTCCTTCCCTCCCTTTACAGCCCTCTATTCCTTATATTTCACATATGAGTGAAACAGTTTGCTATTCCTTATATTTCACATATGAGTGAAACAGAATGACAATTTTTTTTCTCTGATTTATTTCACTTAGTGTAATCCCCTCCAGTTCCATCCATGTGGATGCAAATGGTAGGTATTCATCCTTTCTGATGGTTGCATAATACTCCATTATATATATGAACCACATCTTTATCCATTCATCTGTTGCCTCAACATCTCAGCTCATTCCTCAGTTTGGCTATTGTGGACATTGCTTCGATGAACATTTGGATGCAGGTCCCCCTTCTTTTCACTAAATCTGTATCTTTGGGGTAAATATCCAGTAGGGCAATTGCTGGGTTGCAGGGTAGCTCTATTTTTAACTTCTTGAGGAACCTCCATACTGGAAAAAAACTTATTTTATATGGAGTTTTACTCTGTATAGAGGAGAGGAACCAGGTGATTTTCATGAAGGAAATAAGACTTCTGCAGATCTACCTTTTAATATTGTTTTGATTGGGGGGGGGTACCTGGGTGGTTCAGTCATTAAGAGTCTGCCTTCAGCTCAAGTCATGGTCCCAGGGTCCTGTGATCAAGCTCCACATCTTCCTCTTCCACTCCCCCTGCTTGTATTCCCTCTCTCGCTGTCTCTCTCTCTGTCAAATAAATAAATAAATTCTCTCTCTCTCTCTATATATATATATATATATAGTTTTGATTTTTGAATGAACATATACTTTTTCAAAAAATAGACTGAAAAATTAAGAAAAATGTATAGTATGTCCTGCAGCAATGACGGTTGCATAACTGTAAATATAGTGAACACTACTAAATAATGTACTTTAAAGGGTGAATTTTAGGGTATTTGCATTATATCTTAATAAAACAGTTATTTAAAAAATTGGTCAGGGACTGATAGCATCAGCATCATCTGGGGAATTTTTAGAAATGCAAATTCTTGGGCCCCATCCTAGACTGACTAAATCAGAATTTTTATGGGTGGGAGCTGGCAATCTGTTCTGACATGTCCTCCAAGTGATTCTGAAGCATGTTCCAATTTGAGAACAATAGATGGAATTGCTAAGGGTAACAGGTTCTTGCACAGTAGTAATCTGAAAGTATCTCACTAGGAAATCCATGCACTCAGGGTAGGAAGAGATATCGTCTTCAATCTTCTTTTTTTAATCATAAAAAACAACAATGTCAACAATCATAATAATATCTAATGTATGTATGCAGGCTCTGTATTAATCCTTCTACATGAAAATAAGTGTCTAACCTGCTACATTAGGGCATAACCAGGTACATAGTAAGTTCTCAAAAGCTGTTAGTTATTACTATTATTTACTTAAGATTTCTTTGTTACTATTATTATTTATTATTACAATTTTGTGGTTTACTATTCACTTCAGATCATCTTTTTTAGCATCTCTTCTTACAGTTTCATTGAGACATAAGTGACATACAGAACTGTATAAGCTTAAAGTGTACAGCATACTAATTTGACTTATATATGTTCTAAAATGATTATCACAGCAATTTTAGTTAATATCAATCATCTCATATAGATATTTAAAAAAGAAAAAGAAAAAATTGTGTCTTTTTTTTCCTTGTGGTGAGAACTCTTAGGCTCTACCACCTTAAAAACTTTCAAGGGAGGAGACCTGGGTGTCTTATTCAGTTGAGCATTGGACTCTTGATTTTTGCTGGGGTTGTAATCATTAGGTACTGGAGTCCAGCTCTTCATTGGGCTATATGCTTGACTCTGAGTTTGCTTCTCCCTTTCCCTCTGATCCTCCCCCACTCATGCACATGCATACAACCTCTCTCTCAACTAAAGAAATAACATCTTAAAAAAAAACTTTCAAGGGGTGTCTGCATGGCTCAGTTGGTTAAGCATCTGACTCCTGCTCAGGTCACCATCTCATGGATTGTGGGAGCAAGCCCCACATCAAGTTCCAGGCACAGAGGGGAGTCTGCTTGATGATTCTCTCCCTTTGCCCTTCCCCCTCCCTCTCTCTGTCTCTCATACATAGATAAATCCTTAAAAAAAAAAAACCCAGATTATACATTTCTAGTATTTGCTTATCTCATAAGTTGAATGTGTATCTTTTTTTCAGTCCTCAAAATATTTTTTTCATTTAAATTCAATTAATTAACATACAATGTATTATTGGTTTCAGAGGTAGAGGTTAGTGATTCATCAGTCTTATATAATACCCAGTGTTCATTACATCACATGCCTTCCTTAATATCTATCACCTAGTTACCCTATCCCCACACACCCCTCCTCTGCAGCAACACTCAGTTTGTTTCTTATGATTGAGTCTCTTACAGTTTGTCTCCCTCTCTGGTTTCGTCTTGTATTATTTTTCCTCTCTGTGACCCTGTCTTTTGTTTCCTAAATTCCACATATGAGTGAAATCATATGATCTCACTAGTTCCATCCATGTCATTGAAAATGGCAAGATTTCTTTTTTTTTTTTTTTTGATGGTGGAACTAATATATATCACACCTTCTGCATCCACAAATCTGTCAATGGACATCTGGATTCTTTCCATAGTTTGGTTATTGTGGACATTACTGCTATAAACTTCAGGGTGTAGGTATCCCTTCAGATCCCTACCTTTGTATATTAGTAGTGAAATTGCTGGGTCATAGGGTAGCCCTATTTTCAACTTTTTGAGGAACCTCCATACTGTTTTCCAGAGTGGATGTACAAGCTTGCATTCCCACCGACAATGTAAGAGGGGTCCCCTTTACATCCCTGCCAACATCTGTCATTTCTGACATATTAATTTTAGCCATTCTGACTGGTGTGAAGTGGTATCTCATTGTGGTTTTGATTTATATTTCCCTGATGCCAAGTGATGTTGAGCATTTTTTCATGTGTCTCTCGGCCATCTGTATGTCTTTTTTGGAAAAATGTCTGTTAATGTCTTCTGCCCATTTTTTTAAAAGATTTTATTTATTTGAGATAGAGAGAGAACATGAGAGGGGAGAGGTTAGAGGAAGAAGCAGACTCCCCACTGAGCAGGGAGCCTGATGAGGGACTCCATCTGGGGACTCCAGGATCATGACCTGAGCTGAAGGCAGTTGCTTAACCAACTAAGCCACCCAGGCGCCCCTCTTTTGCCCATTTTTAAATTGGATTAATTGTTTTTTGAGAGTTAGTTTCATACATTCTTTATAGATCTTGGAAAATAGCCCTTTCTTAGACATGTCATTCGCAAATATCTTCTCCCATTCTGTAGGCTGTCTTTTGGTTTTGTCAATTGTTTCCTTTCCTGTGTAAAAGCTTTTTATCTTGATGAAGCCCCAATAGTTCATTTTTGCTTTTGTTTCCGTTGCCTTTGGAAATGTGACTAGCAAGAAGTTGCTGTGGACAAGGTTGAAGAGGTTGCTGCCTTTATACTCCTCTAGGGTTTTGATGGATTCCTGTCTCACATTTAGGTCATTCATCCATTTTGATTTTATTTGTGTATGGTGTAAGAAAGTGGCCCAGTTTCATTCTTCTGCCTGTGGTTGTCCAATTTTCCCAGCATCATAATTGAACAGTCTTTTTTCCATTGGATATTCTTTCCTGTTTTGCCAAAGATTTACTCTATATTTGAGGGTCCATTTCTGGGTTCTCTATTCTGTTCCATTGATAGATGTGTCTGGTTTTGTGCCAATACTATGCTGTCTTAATGATTACAGCTTTGTAATAGAGCTTGAAGTCCAGCATTGTGCCACTAGCTTTGGTTTTCTTTTTCAACATTCCTTTGGATATTTGGGGTCTCTTGTGGTTCCATACAAATTTTAGGATTATTTGTTGCAGCTCTGTGGGAAAAGTTGATTGTATTTTGATAGGGATTGCATTGAATGTATAGATTACTCTAGGCATCATAGCCATTTTAAAGTTATTTGTTCTTCCAATCTATGAGTATGGAATATTTTCCATTTCTTTGTGTCCTCTTCAATTTCTTTCATGAGTATTCTATAATTCTATAGTTTTCTGAGTACACATCCTTTGCAGTATGCTGTCTTGGTGATTACAGCTTTGTAACAGAGCTTGAAGTCTGGAATTTTGATGCCACCAACTTTGATTTTCTTTTTCAACATTCCTCTGGCCATTCAGGGTCTTTTCTGATTTCTCTGCATTGATTTTGTATCCTGCCATGTTGCTGAATTCCTGTATGAACTGTATGTAGCATTTTGGTGTGGAGTCTTTTGGGTTTTCCACATAGAGTATCATGTCATCTGCAAAGAATGAGAGTTTAACTTCTTCTTTGCCTATTCAGATGCCTTTTATTTCTTTTTGTTGTCTGGTTGCTAAGGCTAGGACTTCTAGTACTATGTTGAACAACAGTGATGAGGGTGGACATCCCTGCCATATTCCTGACCCTATTAGAGGAAATGCTCTCAGTTTTTCCCCATTGAGAATGATATTCACTGTGAGGTTTTCCTACATGGCTTTTATGATATTGAGGTATACTCCCTCTATCCTTACATTCTGAAGAGTTTTGGTTTTTTTTTTAATTTTATTTATTTATTTGACAGAGAGAGATCACAAGTAGGCAGAGAGGCAGGCAGAGAGAGAGGGGGGAGCAGGCTCCCTGCTGAGCAGAAAGCCCGACACGGGGCTCAATCCCAGGACCCTGAAATCATGACCTGAGCTGAAGGCAGAGGCCTAACCCACTGAGCCACCAGGCGCCCTCTGAAGAGTTTTAATCAAGAAAAGATGCTATGCTTTGTCAAATGCCTTTTCTGCATCTATTGAGAGAACCATATACATTACATTGATTGATTGCAAATATTGAACCACCCTTGCAACTCAAGAATAAATCCCAGTTGGTCATGATGAATAATCCTTTTAATGTCCTGTTGGATCTATTGGTTAGTATTTTGGTGAGAATTCTGGCATCCATGTTCAACAGGTATTTTGGTCTATAATTCTCCTTTTTGGTAAGGTCTTTATCTGGTTTTGGGATCAAGGTATTGCTGGCCTCATAGAAAGAGTTTGGAAGTTTTCCTTCCATTTCAAGTTTTTCTTCCATTTCTATTTTTTGAAGCAGCTTCAGAAGAACAGGTATTAATTCTATTTTAAATGTTTTGAAGAATTCCTCTGGGATGCCATCTAGCCCTGGGCTCTTGTTTGTTGGGAGATTGTTGATTACTCCTTCAATTTCCTTGCTGGTTATGGGTCTGTTCAGGTTTTCTATTTCTTCCTATTTCACCTTTCATAGTTTATATGTCTCTAGGAGTGCATCCATTTCTTCCAGATTGCCTAATTTGTTGGCATATAATTGCTCATAATATGTTCTTATAATTATTTGTACTTCTTTGATGTTGTGATCTCTCTTCTTTCATTCATTATTTTTTTTAATGTACATGGGTTCTTTCTCTTTTCTTTTTGATAAGTCTGGCCAGGGGTTTATCAATCTTACTTTTTTTTTTTTTTGAAAAGAATGAGCTCTTATTTTCGTTGATCTGTTCTACTGTTCTTTTGGTTTCTATTTAATTGACTTCTACTCTAATTTTAATTATTTCTCTTCTCCTACTGGGTTTAGGCTTTATTTGCTGTTCTTTCTCTGGCTTCTTTAGGTGTAAGTTTGATTGTATATTTGAGACCTTTCTTGTTTCTTGAGAAAGGCTTGTATTGCTATATCCTTTGCTCTAGGACCACATTTGCTGCATCCCAAAGGTTTTGAACAGTTGTATTTTCATTTTCATTTGTTTCCATGAATTTTTTAAATTCTTTAATTTCAAGATTGACCCATTCATTCTTTAGTAGAATGCTCTTTAGCCTCCATGGATTTGAAGTCTTTCCAAATTTCCTCTTGTAATTGAGTTTCAGTTTCAAAGCATTGTGGTCTGAAAATATGTAGGAAATAATCCTATTCTTTTAGTACTTGATCTGATTTGTGACCCAGTATGTGATCTATTCTGGAGTATGTTCCATGTGCACTCAGGAAGAATATTATTCTATTGCCTTAGGATAGAATGTCCTGAACATACCTGTGAAGTCCATCTGGTCCATTGTGCCATTCAAAGCTCTTTTTTCCCTGTTGATCTTCTGCTTAGACATTCTGCCCATTGTAGTGAGTATGGTGTTAAAATCCCCTAGTGTTATTGTATTATTATTGAGGTGTTTCTTTTTATTTTATTATTAATAGGCTTATACAGTTGGCTGTCCCCTTGTTAGGGGCATAAATATTTACAATTGTTAGATCTTCTTGTTGGTTTGACTCTTTAATTATGATATAGTATCCTTCCTCATTTCTTCTACAGCTTTTGTTTGAAAATCTAATTTGTCTGATAAAGGATTGCAACCTACCTTTCTTTTGATGTCCATTAGCATGATAAATAGTTTTCCACCCCTTCTTTATTTTTTTTAAATTTTTTCCAAATTTATTTATTTGTCAGAGAGAGGGAGAGAGAACGAGCAAGCACAGGCAGACAGAGAGGCAGGCAGAGGCAGAGGGAGAAGCAGGCTCCCTGCCGAGCAAGGAGCCCGATGTGGGACTCGATCCCAGGACGCTGGGATCATGACCTGAGCCGAAGGCAGCTGCTTAACCAAATGAGCCACCCAGGCGTCTGGAGGTGTCTTTGGGCCTAAAATTAATCTCTTGCTGGCAGAATATTGATGGATCTTGTTTTTTTTATCCACTCTGATGCACTGCATCTTTTGATTGGGGCACTTAGCCCATTTGCATTCAGAGTAACAATTGAAAAATGAATTTAGTGCCTTGTATTACATGTAAAGTGACAGTTATTTTATATTGTCTCAATTCCTTTCTGGTCTATGTTACTCTGGGACTCTGTCTTTGCTTAGAGGATCCCTTGTAATGATCTTGTGGGGTTGGCTTGGTGATCACAAATTCTTTAATTTCTGTTTGTCCTGGAAGCTTTTTATCTCTCTTTCTATTTTGAATGACATCCTAGCTGGATAAAGTATTCTTGGTTGCATATTTTTCTAATTTAGCACCCTGAGTATATCATGCCAGTCCTCTCTAGCCTGCCCACTCTCTGTGGATAGGTCTGATGCCAGTCTAATGCTTTTACCCTTGTGGGTTGCCAACCTCTTGTCCTGAGCTGCTTTCAGGATTTTCCCTTTGTCTCTGATATTTCTTAAGTTTCACTGTTATATTTTGGGGTATTGACTTATTTTTATTGATACTAACGGTTGTTCTCTGTACCTCCTGGATCTTGATGCCTGTTTCCTTCCCCAAATTAGGGAAGTTCTCTGCTATAATTTGCTCCAATACACCTTCTGCCCCTCTCTGCTTCCTCTTTCCTCTTCTGCTGGGATCCCAATATTCTAATATTGTTTCACTTTATGATATCACTTATCTCTCAAATTCTCCCCGATGGTCCAGTAGTTGTTCATCTCTCTTTTTATCAGCTTCTTTGTTCTCCATCATTTGGTCTTCTATATCACTAATTCTCTCTTCTGCCTCATTCATCTTAGTAGTTAGAGCCTCCATTTTTTAATTGTATCTCATTAATAGCCTTCTTAAATTTCAATTTCATTGAATTTTAGTTCTTTTATTTCTCCAGAGAGGAATTCTCTAGTGTCTTTTATGCTTTTTTCCAAGCCCAGCTAGTATCTTTATAATGGCTATTCTGAATTCTAGTTCCAACACCTGACATATGCCCATACTGATTAGGTCCCTGACAGTAAGTACTGCCTCTTGTTCTCTTTTTTTGAGGTGAGTTTTTCTGACTTGCCATTCTGTCCAGAGAAGAATAAATGAAGGAACGAACAAAACACTAAAATGGCAAGGGAAATGTACACTAAACAAATCATAAGAGACCCAAAACTACAGAAAAGAAATAGAGAGAAAAAGAGAGAGAGAGAGAATATAATCAGACAAGTGAGCAGAATAGAACAATACACTGGACTATGTGTGTGTTTTGGACTTTTTTTTTTTTTAGAAAACTAGATTGAAAAATTGTGAAGAAAGAAAAACATGTAAAAATAAAGTTAAATACAATGAAAGGATGTGGAGAAAGGGGAACCCTCTTACACTGTTGGGGGGAATGCAAGTTGGTGCAGCCACTCTGGAGAACAGTGTGGAGATTCCTCAAGAAGTTAAAAATAGAGCTTCCCTATGACCCTGCAATTGCACTACTGGGTATGTACCCCAAAGATACAGTTGTGGTGAAAAGAAGGGCTATCTGTACCCCAATGTTTATATCAGCAATGGCCACGGTCACCAAACTGTGGAAAGAACCAAGATGCCCTTCCACGGACGAATGGATAAGGAAGATGTGGTCCATATACACTATGGATTATTATGCCTCCATCAGAAAGGATGAATACCCGACTTTTGTAGCAACATGGACGGGACTGGAAGAGATTATGCTGAGTGAAATAAGTCAAGCAGAGAGAGTCAATTATCATATGGTTTCACTTATTTGCGGAGCATAACAAATAACATGGAGGACATGGGGAGATGGAGAGGAGAAGGGAGTTGAGGGAAATTGGAGGG
>PISX010026767.1:0-12283 GCA_004024625.1 Mellivora capensis | reverse complement strand
AGGGGTGGGAGGTTGAGGGAGCCAGGTGGTGGGTATTATGGAGGGCACACATTGCATGGAGCACTGGGTGTGGTGCAAAAACTATGAATTCTGTGACACTGAAAAGAAATTTTAAAAAAAGTAAAAAAAATACAATGAAGGGATAGAATATAAGTGTAAAGTGTAAATTAAAAGGCAAGAAAGAACGAAAGAGAAGAGAACACCACAAACAACAAAAAAGGAAGGGATATAAACAGACAGATGAACAAAACAGAGCAATACATTATCTCCTGAGTGTATTTTGGTCAGTTTGTTAGAAGAAACTACAGCTCAAAATTGTAAAGAAAGAAAAACTTATATATGCAAAAATGAAATTAAATGCATTGAAAGCATGGAATGTAACTGTAATGATGGAACTTTGCACCCCAATGTCTGTAGCAGCAATGTCCACAGTAGCCAAACTGTGGAATGAGCCAAGATGTCCTCCAACAGATGAATGGATAAAGTAGATGTGGTTTATATATACAATGGAATATTATTCAGCCATCGGCAAGGATGAATACCTACCATTTGCATCCACATGATTGGAACTGGAGGGGATTATTCTAAGTGAAATAAGTCAGTCAGAGAATGGAAATTACCATATGGTTTCACTCATATGTGGAATATAAGGAGTTGTGCAGAGGACTATAGCAGAAGGGAAGGAAAAATGAATGGAAAGAAATCAGAGAGGGAGAGAAATCATGACTGGACTCCAGAAAACAAACTGAGGGTTGTAGAGGAGAGGAAGGTGGGAGGATGGGACACCAGGTGATGGGTATGAAGGAGGGCACAGATGTGTGGAGCACTGGATGTTATATACAACTAATGAATCATTGAACATTATATCACAAACTAATGATGTACTATACCTTGGCTAATTGAATTTAAATTAAAAAACAAAAACAAAAAAAAAGGAAGAAGGCAAAGAAAAAAAAAGAAAAACAATGACAAAAAATGGAATATGATCAGACAGGTGAATAGAACAAAGTCATTCACTAGATTTTGGATGTACTTTGATCTATTAGAAGAAACTGCAACCCAAAATTATAAAGAAAGAAAAACTTGCATGTATACACAAAAATAAGGTCAAATACAAGGAAGAGATAGAGTGTAACTATAAAAGTGAAAATTTAAAAAGATTTTAAAAAGGAGTTGATAGGGGCACCTGGGTGGGTCAGTGGGTTAAAGCCTCTGCCTTCAGCTCAGGTCAGGATCTCAGGGTCTTGGGATCGAGCCCCACATCGGGCTCTCTGCTCGGCAGGGAGCCTGCTTCCTCCTCTCTTTCTGCCTGCCTCTCTGCCTACTTGTGATCTCTGTCTGTCAAATAAATAAATAAAATCTTTTTTAAAAAAGAGTTGATAAAATAAGAGGAAAGAGGTCTATTTTATTTTCTTTCTTTCTTTTTTTTTCCTGAAGTGTTGTGAGACTAATACAGAGAGCCTTTATGTTTTGAAAGTCTGGGAGAGCCCCCAGGGACCCTAGTTCTGCTCTCACCAGTCCTGTCTTGGGGCCTTTCACTTTTTCCTCCCCCTACCAACCCTGGTTTCTCTCACCTCTGGATGATAAAGAGTAAGAATCCACTGGGCCCATTGATCCTGAATCAATGCTCCCTTCTTACCTGCTTGAAGGCAGGATGCTTAAACACAAGATACTTCAGTGTCAGACACTTTGTGTCTTCCTGAAGGTCATGTCTGAGACTAATTATGAAAGTGAATTCTGCCCCATCCTAACATGTCTATCCCCTACTGACATAAGGAGTGGCAGGAAGGCTCTACCAGGGAGGGTCATTTACCCCCAAGGGCCAGGGTGTTTGGCCACAGATCCATCAGGTTTTGACCCTAGGTGTCCATGGCTGGGCCCAAGATAAGAGATTTGTATGAGATCTCTCAAGATTTGGACTGAGATCTCCTGAGATGGGTCGAAATCTCAAGAGATTTGGACTGAGATCTCAGAAGATTTTCCCCAAGATCATGTGATGTCTGGCAAAAGAAAGAGGATCTTTTCTTTTTTCTTTTTCTCAGTGGTTGTGCCATTAATACAGACAGCTTTAACGCTTTCAATGCCTGGGAAAGCCTTTATGTTCACTTGTCTTGCCTGTGGGGCATATTTTCTCTTCCTTCTCCTCCTGCCTTCTTCATTCTATCATTTGGGTGTAGTGTGAATAAGTGTTCACCAGGCGCACTCATTCCGAATTCAATGCTCCCTTATTACCCCCACTTCTCTCCAGAATGTGATGATACCGGGGATTTAGGTGTGAGACAGCTTGTTTCATCCTTCACGTCCACTTCTGGTATGTGCAATTGCTATCTACCTAAGGAGCACAAAGCAGGCTCTGCTGGGGAGTGCCTGGTCTATTTAAGGGCCTGAGAGCTTTGGCCAGAAACCTCACTAGTTTTGACCCTAGACCTTGATGGTTGACCTGAGGTCTCACAGGGCTTGAATGACATCTCAGGAGATTTGGACTGAGATCACATGAGATTTGCCCCCATATTATGTGAGATCTGGCAAAGCCAGGAGCATTCTTCTTCCTGCAATTGGAAAATCTCACACAGTCTGTCCTCAAAGGTTGAATGCGTAGGATAATGCCCAGGGAATCTTCCTGTGTGTTCAGGTGAGCCAGCTCTCAGGCTCCTTGACTTTTCCTGTAACTAAAACCCTCCTGTGTCTTTCCCTTCTTACATAATAAATAATAAGGTAATATAATAACAAATAACAAATAACTATATATATATATATAATATAAAATATTGAGTCCATTCATCTCTATTTCAGTGCTCTGTTTGGATCCCAACATCAGAAAGACAACTGTGGGCTTTGTGGAATGCCAAGTGTTCCCAGTTTCCCCAGATAGGAATGTCCATGGGCCGGTGATTATGCTGCCCAGGCATCTTCTCCCATTCTTTATGTTGTCTTTTGGGTTTGTTGACCATTTCCTTTGCTGTGCAAAGTTTTTTTAAAAAGATTTTTATTTATTTATTTGACAGAGAGAGATCACAAGTAGGCAGAGAGGCAGGCAGAGAGAGGTGAGGAAGCAGGCTTCCCAGAGAGCAGAGAACCTGATGCAGGGCTTGATCCCAGAACCCTGAGCTGAAGGCAGAAGCTTAACCCACTTAGCCACCCAGGCATCCCTGTGCAGAAGCTATCTTGATGAAGTCCCAATTATTCATTTTGGGTTTTGTTTCCCTTGCCTTTGGAGACATGTCTAACAAGACTTTGTCAAACAGATTGCTGCCTGTGTTCTCCCTTAGGATTATGAAACAATGCTCAACATCACTTGGCATCAGGGAAGTACAAATCAAAACCACAATGAGATGCCACCTCACACCAATCAGAATAGCTAAAATGAACAACTGTGGAAACAACAGATCTTGGCGAGGAGGTGGAGAAAGGGGAGCCATCTTACACTGTTGGTGGGAATGCAAACTGGGGCAGCCCTGTGGAAAACTGTATAGAGGTTCCTCAAGACATTACAAGTAGAGCTACCCTATGACCCATTGATTGCATGCCTTAGTGTTTATCCAAAGGATACTGATTTGAAAGGGCACATGCACCTCAAGGTTTATGGCAACAATATTCACAATACCCTAACCAATTCTCTGTTCTGAATTTTATTGTAGATTTTTGGCCCTCCTTGTACCATTTCCATCCCCTTGCTGATTTTTTCACTTAAGGTTGGTCTACATATGGGGCTTGGAGGATTTTACCCACATAGCCAGCACCCAAAGATTGAGTTGGGTACTGATGTTGGTTGTGAGTTCCCACATCAGTCCTGTGCTATGTGAGAGCATCCATGTCTGATATCCCAAAGGAAAGCTGGCCATCCTCTCCTTGAGCTTGAGATGACCACTTTCTGAAGAAAAGAACTGTGATGAATATGTTGCATGCTGAAGGATCTGCTGAGCTCAGGCAGTGCACTTTCAAGACATTTTGCACCATGGCCTGCATCCATAAGCTTGAGCATCAGCTGGGAGTCTCAACTTACCATACCCATATTACTCCAGCCTCTACTCATTCATAAGAAGGGCAATTAAAAGAAACTAACACCAGATATCCCTCTCTTTCTGAAGGAAGAATGCAGAGTTCTTGCTGACAGGACTCCCAGGTGTAGGCAATGGAGATTTCCCTTCACCCAGGCCCACAGTTGTTTCCCATCCCTGGGAATCAGTTGGGTTGCTAGGAGATAGTCTTAGTCACTTCCATCAAAACACTATGTCTTGGGGCGCCTGGGTGGCTCAGTGGATTAAAGCCTCTGCCTTCGGCTCAGGTCATGATCCCCATGTTCTGGGATGGAGCCCTGTGTCGGGCTCTCTGCTTGGTGGTGAGCCTGCTTTCCTCCCTTTCTCTCTCTACCTGCCTCTCTGCCTGCTTGTGATCTCTGTCTGTCAAATAAATAAATAAAATCTTTTTTAAAAAAACATTATGTCTTATCTCATCTCTAATAATCACATTTGAGCCACCATATATCCATCTCTATTCTCTTGCTCTTTGTTGGTCTAGGTTCACCCTGTGGGCCATTCAGATTCAGTATCTCAGAGCAATATCTTCCTCTTTAAACTGGGAAGTCTAGAAGATTCCTTGTGACTGTGGGGAAATGTGGCACACAGGGCCCCCTTGAAATTTATTTTCAGAACTATATTCACGCGAGGAGACCTAAAGCATTTGAAGTTTCCAAACAGTGAATGTGTGTGGGTATGTGTGTGTAGGCTTAGCCAGAGAATTTTAGATGGTGCTGGCCTCATCTATTGGATAGGGGGAAAAAACTAGACATCTCATTACAGATTTAGTCCATTCCTATTTTAAATGTAGATTATTGGCCCTTCTCACAGTCTTGGTGATTTTCTATCTAGCTATTTTCTATTCAAGCTAGAAGGTGATTTACTCATAGCCAGCACCTAGGGATTACTGGTGAGTTCCCCCTCTTGTCCTGCATGAAGTGAGAAGTTTAGTTTCTGGTATGCAAATAAAAAACAGTTGGTACTCTTGTCCCTGAGCCTGTGTGGCTGCCTTGGAAAAATGTGTGGATGGGTAGTCAGGGCACCTCTCTCCCCAGCTTATTGAGAAGACTTCATTCCAGAGGACCTGGTTTGAAAACAGAACAAAGGAATGGAAATGGGGGTGCCAGGGTGGCTCAGTTGTTAAGTGTCTGCCTTCGCCTCAGGTCAGGATCCCACGGTCCTGGGATAGAGCCCCACATTGGGCTCCCTGTGCAGCAGGAAGCTTGCTTTTCCCTCTCCTACTCCCCCTGCTTGTGTTCTCTCTCTGTCAAATAAATAAATAAATAAATAAATAAATAAATAAATAAATGGAATGGAAATGGATCCAGAGGGAATGAGGATTTTCTTAGTGTTGTGAATAAAATAATGTTGAGAATAAAGTGTCTAGCAAAACCTTTTCACAAGCTGGCAGGCTCAGAACTAAGAAAGGCCTGTTGGCTCCATTGGCTACATCTGGGGGCCAAGTAAGCAAGAGGCCTTCAATCTTCCTTCTGGATTTGGATTTCTCTTGTCTTTCCTATCATGGGGGAAAAAAAACCCCCAAGGGTTAGCAGATTGGTTCTCCGGTTGATGATGTATTTGGAAATGGTCACTGGAACAGTATTTCTTGGAAGAGCTCTTTCCACACTGACCAGGTCTTGGAGCAAGTGCACACGTGTGATCTGTCTGCTCTTCAGAATGAAGATACCTCTGTCACCCAGAGGAGAGAGAGAAGCTGGCTACCAATCAAGGCATTTATAATAGCAGGACAAGAAACAAGCACTAAGAGATGGGAGGGGAATCCTTCCTTTTGGCTGTCAGACACTTATTGCTCTCACATAGCAGAGGATCCAAGTGGGAACTTGACACCAACACTGGGCACTGATTGTGTGATGCCCCTCTTACTCCTAAATGTGAACCAACCTAGTAGAGAAAGAACAAGAGTGTGGGAATGGCTTCAAGGAAAACCGAAGTTCCACATTTCAAATGGAAATGAAAGTTATCTGGGATTGAGATGTCTGACTTCATTTGCCCTTGCCCCTGAAAAAAGGCCTGCTCCATCTCAAAATCCCTAGCCATGCCTACACACAATCTTTTGAGTTCATTCAAACCCTCTGACTTTCCTGATGTCAACATTGCTCTGAAGCCAAATTACAAGAGGCCCTGTGGCACAACCTCTCAGAGTCTCAGGGACTCAGTCATAGTCTCCAGGTTCAATCTGAAAATACTGCTCTGAGAACACTGGCTCCTCCAATGACCTTCAGAAAGAACCTAGTTTGAAAAAAGAGCACAGGCATATGTGTTCAGGGAGGCAAGGTTTTTTATTGCTCCAAGAAGGAAAAAGTTCTACATTTCAAATGGGAATGGAATAAATTTGGGATGGATATGTCGAAATTAATTTCTCCTTACCCCAGAAATGACACCAGCTCCCTTCCAAACTCTCTGGCCCAACCTACACACATTCTCTGGTGGGCACCCTCAAATGCCCTAGGTTTCATGATGTCCACAGAATTCTGAAACTCAACATCAGGGGGCCCTGTGGTCCAAGGTATCCCACAGTCCCAAGGACTCTTCCAGACTCCCTAAATTAAAGCAGAAAATATGGTTCTGAGACACTTCTTCCAAATGGCCCCCTAGATTGAATCAATTTTGGAAAAATAAGTAAAGAGCAAATCAATGGAAATGGACACATGGAAGGCCAAAGTGCGTCATGGTGATGACAATGGGATAATATTGAGAATGAAGTGGCTATCGCAATGTCCTAAACATCTGGCCATTTTAGGAATAAGAAACTCTGGTGCTTTTGCACAAAGGGAAATGTCCATTGGCTACACCTTGGAACTTAGTAAACAAGAGGCCTTCATTTCTGTTTTCTTAAAAGAGTGAAAGAGAGAGAGAGAACCCTGGGTGGGAGAGAGGTAGAGGAAGAGAGAGAATCTTAGGCAGGCCCCATACCCAGCACAGAGCCTATGTGGGGCTGGATCTTACAACCCTGAAATGATGACCTGAGCCAAAATCAAAGGGCGAGGTGCTTAACCACCTGAGTCACTCAGGTGCCACAAGATGCCTTCATTCTTCCTTCATAAAGAGAGGGAACACTTCTGGCATTGGAGGTTTTCCTGCACCTCCATCAGTGCAGAGGCAGCAGTGATTCAGAGTACCAGACTGCAACTCCTACCTGACAATCAAAAGTTAGAACTGCTACTTGGAGTTTTATTCCTTGAAAAAGCTATTTCTGCACTGAACAGGTCCTGGAGCATTGCAGGCCATGCACAATCCATCTGTTCTTCAGAATGAAGCCATCTCAATCAGCCAAGAGAGTGTGGCAAACTAGATTCTCATCTCTGTGCTTCCTCAGCTGGCCAAGAATGAAGTGCTCAGGGACAGAAAGGCAAATCTCCCTTTCCAATATTAGACACTGATTGTTTATCTTAGCACAGGTCCAGGGTGGGAAGTCACCACCAATCCCTGAGTGCTTTGTGAGCCGAAATACCACAGCTCATGAAGATGACCAGAGACCTTGTTAGAGAAACAGTAAGGACATGGGAGTAACTACAAAGAGTGCCAACATTCGACATGTCAAGTGGGAATGGGAAGTCTTACAGGATGATATATACCTTGGCTTCTACTTGCACCAAAAATGAGGCCAACTCCCTCCCAAAACTTCTTTAAAAAAAATTATTTTTTTATTTTTTAATTTCTTTTCAGCGTAACAGAATTCATAGTTTTACACCACACCCAGTGCTCCATGCAATGCGTGCCCTCCAATATACCCACCACCAGGCTCCCCCAACCCTCCCAAAACTTCTGCCAGAGCCTACACACAAACATTCTCTGCTGGGCCCCTTCAAATTCCCTAGTCATCCTGATGTCCATGCACTTCTGAAAGCAAATTACCAGAGGTGTTTTGAGCTAACCTATCCCGTGGTGACAAGTATTCCTTCACACGGTTCAATTTCAAGCACAAGATATAGCTCTGAGATGGTAGGCCAGCCCCCCAGGGAGAACATAATTTGAAAAAAAAAAACAACAACAAAAATAAAGGAATGGAAATAGATGCACAGAAGGCAAAAGTTCTTCATTAAGGCTGAAAATGGGATCATGTTAAGCATGAAGTGACTCATGCAATCCCCCAACAAGTTGGCAGTTTGGGGAATAAGAATCACCTTGTGTAGACTTGTGTTAAGGGAAACTTCCATTTGTTACACCAGGAAAGCTTTATCCAGAGGCCTGTAATCTTCCTCCATCATGGGAAGGAATATTTCTGGTGGAGGCTGCTATTCCTGCTTTCAAAAGGTAGCAGCACAGTGATTCAGTGGCAGCAGTTTTGTTCTTCCACCTGATGACCAAGTATTTGGAACTGTTTCTTGATTCAGTATTCCTTGGAAAGGTTCTTTCTGCACTGACCAGCTCTAGGGACATGTTGTCCATGTAGGAATACTCTGTTCTTCAAAGTGAAGGCATCTCAATCAACCAGTGGATGGAGGCAAGCTGGCTACCCATCCCTGCACTTCCCTAACTATCAGTAACTGCTCTTGCTTAGCCCAAGACCAGACAGGGAACTTGCCACCACTTCCTGGGCACTGGCAGTGTGAGTGACAGCACCAGGATCCCTGATAGTGACCCAATACCTGGTTAGAAAAATAACAAGAAAATGGGAATATTGGCAATGAGAGTAAAAGTTCTACATTTCAAATGGAAGTAAAATGAATCTGGGAATGAGATGTCTAACTTTGTTTTCCTTTACCATACAAATGAAAGCAGCTCCCCAGCCCAAATTTTCTGGCCATGCCTATACACAAATATTCACTGTTGGCTATGGTGAGTGCTGTGAAGTGTGTAAGCCTGATGATCCACAGACCTGTACCCCTGGGGCTAACAATATATTATATGTTAACAAAAAATAAAAACCAAAAAATAAAAAATAAAGAAATATTCACTGTTGGGTACCTTAAAATGCCTGATCCTGCCATGGTCAAAATAGCTCAGAAGCCATAGTAAGAGGGGCCCTATGACCCGAACTGTCCCACAGTCTCAAGGACTTGGCCAGACTCCCAGCTGAATGCAGAGGGTATCACTCTGAGACAATGGACATGGATGGCCCCCAGGGAGAACCTAGATTGAGAAAACATCCAAAGGATAGAAATGAAATACTTGGGAAGCCAAGTATGGAACTGGGCCTTCAGTCAATATTCATTGAATATGCTCTTTCTGCCCTCACCAGGACCTGAACAATACTCTACATGCCCACACCGTCTGGTCCTCAGAACAGAGGCATCTCAGTAAGCCAAATGAAGCCAGCCTTCATTAGAGATGAGAATGGGATAATGTTGAAAATGAAGTGACTAGCACAACTTCCTAGCAAGCTGATAGTCTCAAGACCAAGAAAAAGTGGCAGGCTTGTGCAGAGGGAAACTTCATTGACCACACCTGGGAACATTGTTAGAAAAAGCCTGCGTTCTTCCTTCAGGAAGAGAAGGAAAGCTTCTGGCCTTTGCTTTTTCCCCCACCTTTCCAACCAGGGGATTCAGGCAGTGTTAGCTCAGTTCTTTCAAGTGGCTGCTCAGGCTAAGGCTCCAGTGTTTGGAAACAAGCTTCAGGGCAGCATCTGAAAGAACTCTTTCTGACCAGGTCCTGGAGCATGCTGTGCATGTGCAAACCATCTGTTCTTCAGAATGCCCACCCTGGGCAGCCGGGGTGGCAGGCAAGCTGGCTACTCATACCTGGGCTTACTCCAGCTGGCCAAGAAGCCAGTGCTCTGGGACAGGAAGGCCATCTTTTCTGGAGTTATCAGATGCTGATTGCTCTTGCTTAGCATAGGAACAGAGTAGAAATGGTCTATCAATTTCTGCATGCTGTCTGCATGAGTAACAGCCCCATCCTCCCTGAATATGAATAAAGGTAAAGTTAGAAATGCAGCCAGAGAATGGGAATAGCAATCTGAAGGACTATGTCCTACTTTTCAAATGGACTTAATCTGGGAAGCAAATGTCTCCATTCATTTTCTTTTCTCACAGAAATGAGGCCACCTTGTTCCCAAATCCTGTGGCCCAATCTATGCACAATCATTCTCTGCTGGGCACCTTCAAATGTCCCAGACCTCCTGATATCCACATCCTTCTGAAACTAAACACTGAAACACCAGTGCTCTTTGGCTAAAGGAAACCCCCATTGGCTATACCTAAAAAGTCTGTCAGCAAGAGGCCCACATTGTTCATTCACAAAGCGTTCAAAAGAATGCTTTCAGTCTTGGCTCTTTTTCCTGCAATTCCCATTAGTAGATCGAGGAAGCAGTGGCTCAGTGGTAGCAGGTGGGTGCTTGCAACCGATGCTCAAGTGTTTGGAACTGGGGTTTGGGGCAGTATTGTTTGAAAGGACTCTTTCTGTATTGAGCATTTCTCAGAGCACACTTCACATGCATGAACCTCCTGCTTTTCAAAATGTAAGCATCTAGGTCAGTTAAGGGTGGTTGGGACACTAGCTGCCAGTCAGCACCTTTACCGCTACTGGCTGAATAGCAAGCGTTCAGGGACCACACAGCCAGTTTTGTTGTTTTTGTTTTGTTTTGTTTTGTTTTCCAGGGTGGGGGAGATATCAGACACTGATTCACTTGCATAGCAGAGGACTAGAGTGTGAACTCACCAGCAATCCCTGAAGGCTGGCTGTGCGAGTCAGAGTCTCATTGCCATGGAATATAAACCAAGAACTTGTTAGGAACATAGCAAGATGGTGGGAATGGGCATAGGAAGACCAAAGTTATACATTTTGAACAGGAATGGGATACATCTGGGAATGAGATGTCTAACTTTGTATTGCCCCCCAAATGAGGCCAACACCTTCCTAAAACCTCTTGCCCAGACTAGGTATAAACATGCTTTGCTGGGCGCCTTCACATGCCCTAGGCCTCTCACCATCCAGATAGTTCTAGAACCAATCTTTGAGGGGCCCAGTGGCCATAGCTAGCCCACGTTCCCAAGGACTCTGCCAAACTCCCTAGTTTAAAGTAGGTGAAATTGTCCTGAGGCACTGGCTCATAATTGCTGAAAAGGTGAGTCTAGTTGTGAAAAAAGAGCAAAGGGATGGAAAGGGCTATAGAAAATGCAACAGTTCTTCATGACAGGTGAAAATGGGATAATGTTTAGAATGGAGCTATTAGCACAATTTCCTAACAATCTGGCTTTCTCAGGAATAAGAAAACCTCTGGGCTCAGGCAAAGGGAAACCTCCACTGGCTACACAAGAGAGTTAGTCAGCAAGAGGCTTCCAGTCTTTCAGAAATAGAGGGAAAACTTCTGGCGTTGGATATTTCTCCTGCCATCCAAGTCAGTGAGTAGAGACGGCAGTAGTTCAGAGGAATCAGGTGAGTCCTCACTGCTGATGCTCATGTACTTGGAACTGGGCCTTCAGTCAATATTCATTCAATGTGCTCTTTCTGCCCTCACGAGGACCTGAACAATACTCTACATGCCCACACCTTCTGGTCTTCAGAACAGAGGCATCTCAGTGAGCCAAAGAATTGAGCAAACTGACCACCCATTATAGTACTTACTCCATCCAGGGAAGCAGCAAGCAATTGGAAGGAAGATCACCAATTTCCCTGGTGATATCAGATATTGATGTGTGAGAATATGTGTAGTGTATGTGCTATTTAGGGTGTTGTGTGTGGTTTATATGATGTGAGTAGGTGTGTGTGGTATATGTATTGTATGTATCATGTATGTGTTATTTGTGATGTCCATGTGGTAAATGGGTCAACTATGTGTGGTACGAATATGTTGTGTGTGTGTGATACAAGTGGTTTTGATGTAGGATGTATGTTGTGTCTTTTGTTGTGTATTGTTTGCATGGTGTGTGGTGTGTGGGTTGTATGGGTGATGTGTGTTGTAGGTATGATGTGTCTGCAATCACAGTGTTGTGTATGTTTGGTGTCCTTTTAGTGTGTGTGTATTATGAGTGTTGTGTGTGTTGTTCATGTGTTTTCATGGTGCATGTATGAGCATGGTATATTTGTGGTACTTCTCTGTGTTTTATTTACATGTGTTGGTGTTATTTGCATGGTGTGAGTATTATGGGTAATGTGTGTTCAGTTTCTCGAAATGGATAAAGGACCTCAATGTGAGACAGGAATCCATCAGAATCCTAGAAGAGAACATAGGCAGTAACCTCTTTGATATCAGCCACAGCAATTTCTTTCAAGATATGTCACCAAAGGCAAAGGAAACAAAAGCAAAAATGAACTTTTGGGACTTCATCAAGATCAAAAGCTTCTGCACAGCAAAGGAGACAGTC
>PISX010026766.1:0-23968 GCA_004024625.1 Mellivora capensis | reverse complement strand
AAAGATACAGATGTAGTGAAAAGAAGGGCCATCTGTACCCCAATGTTTATAGCAGCAATGGCCACGGTTGCCAAACTGTGGAAAGAACCAAGATGCCCTTCAACGGACGAATGGATAAGGAAGATGTGGTCCATATACACTATGGAGTATTATGCCTCCATCAGAAAGGATGAATACCCAACTTTTGTAGCAACATGGACGGGACTGGAAGAGATTATGCTGGGTGAAATAAGTCAAGCAGAGAGAGTCAATTATCATATGGTTTCACTTATTTGCGGAGCATAACAAATAACACGGAGGACATGGGGAGATGGAGAGTAGAAGGGATTTGAGGGAAATTGGAAGGGGAGGTGAACCATGAGAGACAATGGACTCTGAAAAACAACCTGAGGGGTTTTGAAGGGGTGGGGGGTGGGAGGTTAGGGGAGCCTGGTGGTGGGTATTAAGGAGGGCATGGATTGCATGGAGCACTAGATGTGATGCAAAAACAATGAATACTGTTACGCTGAAAAGAAATTTTAAAAAAATAAAAAAAAGAACTAACCTAAAAAAATTGCATTAAAAATAAAATACATACTTATAACTCTCCTTTTGTTCTAATTTTACTATTTTTCACATCTTCAGGTTGTGTCTATTTAACATGTATGTTGAAAATAATTATATGGTCTATTACTATTCATCTCTTCCCAACTCCCAGTTCAATGACATTAGTTTGTCAATTTGAAATTAGTCATGGTGATAATATTCACACCACAGATACAAAACAAACAATAGAGAACAAGGATAAATTATAATGTATTGTCTAGGCTTAGGGAAGTGTTGGAGAAAACGTTAATAGAGTACATTAAACTTGAAAGTCTTCAGTTATTACAATGCAATTACACACAAATATACCAAAAGTGTTGGAGACATATTCTCCCAGTAGTCAAAAAAACATTATCCAGCTTTGCAAAATAGTTATTCACATCCCTGTGAATAGTCATTCACATTCACATACATGTTCATTGTTTCACTTTTATCTTTCTTGTTGACATAAAGAACAGTATAAATCAGTACTCATAGCAGATCCACACATTGACAGTCTATCGTTAAACATTAACCAGCACACTATTGCACAAAAGTTGCCCCCACTTAAGTTTTTTCTTTATAATCTTCTTTCAAGAATATCTTCATGACAATCTGTTATTGATTGAATGAATGTGTTATCCCAAAATTTGTGTGTTGAAGTCCTAACCTCCAAAATGACTTTTTGGAGATAGGGTCTGTGAGGAGGTGATGCAAGTTAAATGAGAACATAAGGGAGGGCCTAATCTAGTAGGGTTGGTGCCCTTATAAGAAAAGAGGGGCATCTGGGTGGTTCAGTCAGAAAGGTTTTGAGTCTTGATTTTGGTCTAGGTCATGATCTCAGGGTTGTGGGATTGAGCCCCACATCTGGCTGCACACTGGGCAAAGAGCCTGCATGGGATTCTTTCTCTCCCTTTCCCACCATTCTTCCTTTCCCTCTCCATCTATTAAAAAAAAAAGTCACCAGAACCCTCTCTCTCTACCATGAGGTAGACGGCGCAGTGAAAAAGAAGCTGTGTATAAGCCAGAGGTGAGGTCTTGCTGGGGACCTAACTGGTCAGCGCTTTACTTTTGGACTTCCCAGGCTGCAGAACGGCAACAAATAAATATCTGTCCATTAAGCCACCCAGTCAATGGTATTTTGTTATGGCAGCCTGGCCAGACTAAGAAGCCAACCCAATCTGAACAAATGTGCTTCCCAACTACTCTCCTTGCTCCCTTGCATAACATTACCAGAAAACCTACTATACTCCAGTATAAATGTTTCTATTAGTCACAGCCAGTTCAAATAGTTATTGGTTATATACTATGCAGGAAGTACTTTCTAAATGCTGGAGAAGCAGCTTTAAACAAGTAAACATTTCCTTGCTTTTATGGAGATTATACTCTAGTGTAGGAAGGGAAAACAAATGAGTAAGATCAATAAAAATCAGATCACTTATGGGAGCGATAAGAAAATAAAGTAAAATTCAGCAACGTTAAAGGAAGTGTGAAGAGGGGAAAATTTATCAAGTGGTATCATATCAAGTGGTAATGAGTTTGAAATGAACATAGTGGTTTGGTCTTCAAATTCCCAACTTTCTGCTTTCGGTATGAAACATCCCTTCTTTTGGTTTTTGAGAATGTTAGAAACTGCCTTTTCACAGCTGAGTCTCCCTTGAAACATTAATATTAGCTGAAGTGAATTGCCTCCATATAAGGAAAACTCTCTTCCTTGTGAGCAGCACACATACAATGAGCAGAAAATGGTTGAAAGGGCCTGGCTTCCTTGTTTCAATTTAGGCAATTCTTAATGGTTATCCCACCTTCAGACCTTCAGACTGTGAGACTGGCTGAGGCTTATACATTACTGCATCAGCAACCAACTTTATCCTGTATGACTACATCAGCAGCTGACTTCTTCCTCTGCCCAATCTTGCCTCCTTAATTCCCCACAGCTGTTAATCCTGAAAATATTTCTCACCAATATTCCTATATGCAAATATCTCTGTGTCAGAGTCTGTTTTCATAGGTAATTCAACAATCAGTAGTTAAAAACAGAAGTGATACCAATAAGCAGGAGCTAAAATGGAATATTTGACCTTGATTTATCACTGACCAGCTGGCAAAGAGGTCCCCTTCTCTGGTGGTAGGTGGTCCACGGACAGCAGTTGGCATGGGGTGGTGTTGATAAGCACAACTATTGAAACTTCCATGGTGGTGAACTAAGATCATACACCAGTGGAAGAAAACTCACTAGCTTGTGTGAAGTAACAGGTATCCTGAAATATAGGGAAAATTGTCATCCTGAGAACAATAGAATTGGATGGCTGTTCCTGAGGACAATTGACATAGTAAAGAAGGATAATAAAAGACTGAGGGTGACTAATCGGCAATTAAATACTAAGTGTGGGTATTATGAACAGCATAAGAACAGACTCTCAGGAAGTCAGAGCACAGAAAAAGCTGAGCATCAGGCTTTCAACGTTAGAAAATGCCTGAGTTATCACATCAGAAAACTCCGAGAAAGCTGAATTTTCTATCTAGGCATATCTGCTATAAAAATGAAGGCACTGGGGCACCTGAGTGGTTCAGCTCTTTCATTGTCTGCCTTCAGCTCAGGTCACCGTCTCTGGGTCCTGGTATTGAGTCGTGCATTGGGCTCCTGCTGACTGGGGAGTCTGCTTCTCCCTCTTCCTCTGCCTCTCCTCCCATTCACCATTCATGTTCTCTCTCTCTCTCTCTTTCTATCAAATAAATAAAATTCTTTAAAAAAAAAGTCAAGGCACTAGTTGGAAAGGAATAGGGAACTAAGAGATTGAATAAAGATTTACGTTTGAAGCAATTCAAAATCACAAATCTCAAAGATTTATCCCTTCTGTCTGCTGAACTGCCCCAAACCCTATGGGTTAACTATTAAAAGAGTTTAACCTATATGAAGAGGTTTCCCTCTATAACAACATACTCCTTTCTTAGAGTCTGCCCCTACTTCCTGTCCTGACCACCAGAATAAAACTAGGAGGAAAATACAACATAACCCAGAATATGCTGAGAGAAAACTAATTACTTCCCAAAATAGGAGTAGTAACAGGTCACCATTCCTCAGAAGAAAGTGAGAGAATATGGTTGCAATTGGATTCTGAGAACTCCGCATCAAGGGGAAAAAACATAAAGATAGATAGGGAAACAGTTACCACATCAGGAGTACTCTCCCAGAATAGAGTACTTAATACTGTTGCTAGTACTCTCAGACACAGTGCTAATTCATTCCTAGGACTGGTCTTAGAAATTAAAGGAAGTGAAGTAGGAATCCTGTGGCAGATATTAGAAGTATGATTAAAAATACTTGGAGATATTGTTAAAGGGTACACGTTTGCAACTGTAAGATGAATAGGCTCTGGAAATCAAATCCTTTGCATAATAATTATGGTCCACAATGTATATGTAAATAATAGAATAGAATAGAGGAACCTGCTTCTCCCTCTGCCTGCTGTTCCCCCTGCTCGTGCTCTCTGTCTCTCTCTCTGATAAATAAATAAATAAAATCTTTAAAAAAATAAAATAAAATACTTAGAGAAATGAGAATGCAGAAGTGAAATACTGTGCAAAACCAAGAAATTTTTTCATGGAAAAGCCCCAAAGGATATTCCATTTGCCAAAATAATAAAAAATGCAATAGTGAGCAAGGCAAGAGTATCACTGAGAAACTCAGGGGTTTCCGTCTTCTACAGATTAAGAGTGAGAATGGAGATTATCGATACACAGCTCTCTCCATGGTAGCAATGAGAATGGTAGTGTCCTGGTATCTCAGAGGCTAGATGGCAGCACTAAACCACCAGAAAAATGTCAACACAATTACCAAGATGAGAAAGGGAAGATGGAAGGGAAAGAGGTGTCCCAGAGGTAACTATGGACATGGTTAACAGAATACAGTGTCCGCTGGGGCAAAAATGATGGCTCCTTTAAAAAAAAAAAAAAAAAAAGGATTGCCTGGGGAGCCTGGGTGGTGCAATCAGTTACGCAGCTGATGCAGTTGTGGCTCAGGTAGTGATTTCAGGGTCCTGAGATAGAGCCCTAGGTCTGGCTCCATGACCAGAGCGGAGTCTGCTGGAGATTCTCTTTCTCCCTCTCTCTGCCCTTCCTGTTCATTCTCTCTCTCTCTCTCTCTCTCTCTCTCTCTCACTAAAATAAATAAATAAATCTATTTTTAAAAATAAGGATTGTTCAATCTATCATTTTTTAAAATTAAGTGTAAAAAATGGGAAGATCAGGAGGCTGAAAATAACCACTCCAATTAAAAGCCATATTCTTCACCCAGTACTCCAGTCATATTGTAGACTCAGAATCTGTGAATAAAAGAGAGACCAGTCCCCTAGATGAAAGAAAAAACCTGCAACACTCTGTGAAAGTGTATATGATCATACTCCTTCCTGATAGGATCCTACAGTTAATTATTTATGTAACCAGCACTAGTAAAAGAGCAATGTCCAAAACTTTTGAAAATTGTTCAGTTCTCAAAGGGTCCAGTTCACATTGATAACCAGAAATCCTACTGTTAGAATATAGCTAATGGAAGTTCAAATAAAATAGTGACGGAACAAGTTGGGCTCACAGTGGGTCCTTCAGGTGCAAGGACTTACAGCATTTTCCACTTTACACACACACACAATGTATAATTTGCATGGACATTGGTAATAGTGGAAGAAAGCCCCTATCGGTACCTTGGCTAGTAGAGTGTAATCTCTAGTAGTGAAGAGGGGTAAGTAAAAGCATGAGTAATTCCTGCTCCCTACCCACGATATTGTATCAAAAGTAATATAGTATTGTAGAATAGGAATAAATGTCAGAGATTAAAGATGTTCTTAAAGACATAAGTGACACTGGTTATATTTCCCATTAAATCTTATTTTTAATTTGCTACTATGGCCCTTACAAAAAAAAAAATTCTGGAGAATAAAAGTAGATGAATGTCGACTCAAGGAAATCATGGATCCAATTATAGCCTCTATTCCAATGTATTATATTTGCTAAAGTAGATTGGCAATGCCTCAGCTGTATGTTAGGTGGATGGACATTGGTCTGGAAGCAGCAGCTTTTTTTCCCCCATACCTATGGTAAAACCAGGGCTTCAAAGATTACCTTCACGTGGAATATAAAACACTGTAAATTTATGTTAATTCTCATGCCCACTGTCATAAAAGAGTCAAAAGATCTGGATCAACTGTATGTAAGAGAATATCACATTGTTTTACTGTAGTGTAGTGATCAGGTTAATTGATCAAACCAGAAAGTAGCAAGAATGTTCATGAGATAACAAGCAGAGGTCATGAGATAGAACTTACTGTTTTAGGGGTCATGGGGCATGCCTGGACTTACCTCCAAAAAAAGGACCAACTATTGCATTTAGCTCCATCTACCACAGAGAAGGAAACAGTGCTTAAGTAGAGAAATCAGTATCTGCTTACTACTATTTCAGAGTGCATCTCTTCAGATTTTGAGGAGAATGGATTGTAACATAGAATAATGGAAACTTAGAGATCAATTATTACATAATTCTATTATTTTACCTTTTGAAAAATATTTATTTGAGAAAGGGAAATAGAGGGAGAGAGAGAGCATGGGTGAGGAGAGGAGGGGCAGAGAGAGAGGGAGAAGCAGACTTCCCGCTGAGCAGGGAGCCCCATGCAGGACCCTGAGATCATGACCTGAACTGAAGGCAGATGCTTCACTGACTGAGCCACCCAGGCACTCCCATACTTCTATTTTAGAAATATTGGGGAGCTGTCTAGGATGGCAATAATGGAAATATAGAGAATCAGAAAATGTATGATACATTTTAGGGGCTTAACTGAAAGGCTTTCTATTATATTTGATACAGGAGATAGATAAATAAGAGTCAAGGATGCTATACAAATTCTTAAATTAGTGTATTCTGTTGATACAGGTGATACCTTATAAAACATAGAAAACTTCTGAAGAAGTGTTTAGATCATGCTAAATTTAATTTACTTAAGAACATCCAAGTGGAAATAATATTGAGGAATTCAATTGCTAAATATGAATTGGGATTTACCTATATATGATGTGGAATCCTAAGCCCATATTTAGTACTGAAATTCAGGAGCCTGAAAGAGCCCACTTTACTTACTGAAAGGAGGGAGTTCAAGAATGACTTTTTAGTTATTGCAACGAAGTTTAATAAAATGAATAGAATGAGCAAAGGATTCTAAGAAAGGATAGCCAGTAAGAAAACAATGCAGGGTTTTAGAATTCAAGACAGATAATACGTTTAAAGATAAATGGAGTAATAAACTATATTTAGTTTAGCTGACAGGAGGAGTGAAATAGGAACAAAAACCTGATCATGAGATTTGACATTGAGAATTCCACTTTCAAGTTCACTGGCGGGGAGAAAAATTCAGATTATAAACATTTAGAGAATAGTTATTGACTGAAGTCACGTTAAAGAAAGCAATGACCATTCTTTGGAAGCATTTCAATATAAAAGGGGAAGAATGATGGAATTGGAGTTATTGATATGGGAGATTATATAAATGTGTCTTAAATGTAGAGAACCAGCACTTGTGTATATGCTGTTTGAAATAATTCAGTCAATAAAGGCAAAGAAAGAGAGAGAGAATAATTATAAGAACCATATCCTTTCAACAGCTAAATGGGATGGTATCCAGAGAAAAAGAATGGACTATCACAACTCCTATTAAAATATTAACAAGAAATAGATCAACTGCAAGTTAATCTCCCTCCTTCTGGTCATACTTTCTGTAATGAGTAATTTTCCTGTGGTATATTATGTATATATAGTTCAGTTTTACATTCACTGACTTAAAACCCACACGGAAGGACTTTAAACATTTGGTCTTTATTCTACTTTCAGGGATTCTATTTGTTTATAGTTCTCTGAACAAACAATAGTATCTACTTACACACTATTTCAAGACACTTCATGTCACTAATAAAACTATTTTTTTATTCTCCAAAATGTGTAAGGTTTTTTCTACTTTCATTTTTCTTTCCATTCATTGCAGTGTTTTATTTCTTCCAATTGTTCCTCCAGATATTTGAATATTTATTCTGCTTGCTTGCACCGTATTCCACTTCCCAATATCCCTCTGTCCCCACATATAATAGAATCACTACAGGCGACTGTCCCATACAAGTGATTTGTAATGAGTGTGGCCTTCACATTCATGCACATTTTCTAGAATCTCACCGTCAGAACCCTTTCACTTGCTGTTCAATTTTGTGCAAGACATATTGATGTCAAAGAATAATGTTTTCTGAAAAGTTAGACTGTCAAAGTTGTGGAACTTTCAATCTTAGAAAAGAATGGACAGACAACCATTTGACTAGGCAGCTTAGTCTAAAACGTAATCTTGGAGATTTATGCTACAAGGATAATACAATATATGAAGACCCTGGATTTCTTTATATGCTCTTCTGGTAATATAACTGTTCGAACTTCCAAACATGGTAAACTCTCCAAAAGACAATTGACTTTATATTGTTCACAGTAAAAACTGCTTCTTCCTCTCAGCACATTGCTGGTCATTTTCTTAAATAAATTAGTAAGAAGCCAATTTTGCAAACAAATACAAAACACAAGGCTTCTTCCCTAATAAATGTTTTCTAGAAATAAAGGATTTTATATAGTACATTATACATTTTTATGAAACTTACTGTGTTTCATGACTATTCAAAAACCTTTCCTGAAATAGTTTATTATGACTTAAATAATCTGATACTGTTGTTTAAATAAAGCATTATCTGTAGCCATTGTAATTGTATTTGCATATTTATAGTCATCCAACAAAAATATTAACAATAATTTCACAGTGAAATTTTGAAATTTCAGAAAGATCTGTAATTCTAAATATATTTGAGGTAGTCAGAATGCTACATTTTCTGAAAAAATCATTCCCACCTATACCAAATACCATCTAAAATCAAAGTTAAATTAATTTTATTCAAAAATATGTGCAGTACTCTTGTAAGTAGAGATATTTAAATGGACCAGTATTTTTAAAAAATGGCCATCAAAGAAACGTCCTGGATCACTAATTGCCGTAGTTTAACATAAAAAGGTGTTTATGGCATAATACATTGTTAATATGTGAATTCACATCACATTTTAGATATTCATTCACTTTTTATTTCCCTGGTTTTTATTCTTTTCTTCCTCTTTGCAGCATATCTTATTTATCTTCACAAAATCCCAATGAATGTAGAATTCCTTAAGACAGTGGTGCTCTCTTCACTACTCTGAACCAAGAATATCTGGTTTTTGAGAAACACTGCATTCAATTTCAATTACAGACAATCAAAATGATTCTGGTGATAAAGATGACATTACAACTCATTCTAAGAGCAAGTGTCAATATAAATATTGGACAGTGAATGACTATATAATTCTAAATTTAATTGGTATTGGTGTGACTGTGTGTGTGTGTGTGTGTGTGTGTGTCTTCATCTGCATCTCAGATACTAAGAATACCACCTTACCTGCTGCCCATGTATGATAAATAAGCTCTGGTCAGTGATCCCTTTGAGGACATTTCTCTCACAATTCTTTTAGGAGCTTATCTACGATAATAGGTAAAAAAATGATTTGCTGGCATAATACAAATCATGGAAATCTTCAAAGGTGATATTTTCCAGAATTAAATCATAGCTAAATGCATCAGACAATATAACATATGAGAAAAAAAGCAATATTTAATATCTAATATTCTTGGTATGGTAAAAATGATAAGTTTATATCTTCTTTCCTCACCATAACATTAAAAAATGGATTACTCCTTAAAATTGTATATGTTTTGGGGCGGCTGGGTGGCTCAGATGGTTAGGCGTTGCCTTGCTCTCAGGTCATGGTCTCTGGTCCTGGGATTGAGCCCCAAATCGGGTTCCTAGCTCAGTGGGAGGTCTGCTTCTCCCTCTCCTTCTGCCTTTCCCCCCGCTTGTGCTCTGTCTCTCTCTCTCAAATGAATAAATAAAATCTTTTAAAAAATTGTATGTTTTTAAAAAATTTTTTCTTAAATTGTTATGTTTGGTGGATTTTATTTCAATGTAATAATTTACTGACCATTTTGTCTGAAGTGACATAATTATGAAAATAAAGAAGCTTCTAACATTCTCTTCTACTACTTTCAATAAAGTAGAATTCTAATTGATGTGAGAGATAATTAAATTAAAGCAAATACTGTAATACTAAATTCTGTGGAAAAAGTCTTTGCTAGGTTAAAATAAGAAGGACTAAGGTATTTTTAATGCTTCAAACTTTGGCAAATATAATAATCTGGCCCCTATGTACATGCAGGAGCTAATTTTGTAATCCAGTTTTCTTTTGAAATTGATACATACTTCAAGTTAGTATTACTGAAATAATCAATGGTAATTTCTACATATCAAATCATTTTAAAATATAGTTCATTAATTTAACAAATATTTGTAACTGTATCCCAGTATGAAATCATCTCCCAATAGAACAATTTTAATTCAGTGTAGTTTTTTCTCCTTTACTTTCATCCTTTCTCTTTCTCTACTTCCCTCTCTCTCATTCTTTCTTTCCTTTCTGTTCCTTTTTTTTTTTAAGATAGGTTAGAATTCTTGACAGCCAAAAGGATAGGCAGCCAAGTTAAAAATGTATGGAAAATGAAGAGAAAATATTGATATTCAGGTAAATCCTAAATGGTATTGTAAGCTAAATTGGCATTAATTAGACAGAAGGTGACTAGGACATGGGCATGTGGAAACACACAGAAATGAGAAAACAGGGCAGAATCAAATAATTTCATGGGCTAGCATTGATGGAGTACAGTTTGCATTGGCAGAAGAGTCACACTGAAATGAGGGCATATGTTATAACAAATTCTGGTGCCATTATAAGGAATTTTGCTTTTAATAGGAAAAGAACATGGAAGGCGTGGGTAGCTCAGTAGGTTAAGTGTCTAACTTCAGCTCAGGTCATGATCTCATGGATTGTAGAATACAGCCCTACATCAGGCTGTGTGCTCACTGTCTGCTTGTCTCTCTCCCTCCCCCTCTGTCCCCCACCTCACTCACGCTCTCTCTCATTCTCTCTCTCAAAAAAAAAATTATATATATATATATTTTTTTTTAAAGCAAAGAACATGGGAAAAATATAAGATTGTAAGAAGGAAATTGCAGGATTATAATTGTTTCTTAAGAAAATCCCTGGCTCTATTATTTCGTAAATTATAAAGTGCCTGTTATAAATATAAATTGTTATAAAAATAGAAACAAAATATTACAAAGTAACAAAAAAGCAAATAAAGATTAAAAAGTAATTTTAAAATAGGTATAAATATGCACAAACATGGGTGTATACACATATACATTATTGTATTTCCTTTATAGGGAAATAAAATTATTTTACCTCTACCAAGTGTTCATTCAATTTTTAATTTTTAAAAATAACATGAGTATCTTTATTGCCTTCATTTACAATTGTATGTACACAGTTCCAAAATATATTTGTCCAATACAGACTTCTCTACCAAGAATGATTTTAAAGCTGCATAAAAGCATTTTAACCTGCTTTTCTCAGATTTCAAATACGATTTGTTCCAAACAGGATTCTCATTTATGACATCCACAAAAACTGTGTATTTCCAACAATTTCTTATATCCTCCACCACAATCATCCCAGTCTAGAAGCAATAAGCCTTACAATCTTCAAATTTTCTCTTTTTCTTAGTTTGCTTTAAGTTCAGTCAGGAAATCCTATTGAATCTATATCCTTAATGGATTTTAATCATCTCTTTTGTTCATTCACACTTGGTGAATTAGAACAGATTGATGTTGTCAATATACTATTTTCCATAGCTTCTATAAGTATTGATGGAATTGGGTTAGACTTGGGATTTTCAGTTCTACCACTCCTTCACTCTGTCCTCCATGTTACTGTCCATCCAATACCCAAAACACAGACCGCCATACCTCCTATTTACATTCTTTCAGTTCTCTATTATTTGCAGAAGTAAGATTTCTTAGAGTATCCTTTGAAATTTATTATCATCTCGATCACTCTTACCTCCTTAACTTTATATTGTCACTATTCTTCCCATACCTGTGTTTTTGCAATATTAAGCTAGGTGCAATTTATCTAATTTGGTAATTGTTTTGGCTTCATTTCTTAGTTATATTCTTCCTTTGACCAAAATCTCCTTTTACTTCCTACTTTATTCCATTTAGCTAAAGGTACTTATCCTCCAAGGCTCAGTTATAAATATATTCCCCTCTCACAATATTTTCAGTACCATTTCAGCTTAAGTATATTTTCTATGTGCTCCAGTCTAACTTTAGCCCTACATACAAGTGGAGCTGTTCAATATCTTACTAAATAAAATCACAATGCAATTTTAAGCACCCTTAGGCCATTTTTTCCTTATCATTTATTAATATTTTGTAGACTTCTATCACTTCCATCCTTTGAAGCCTATTCTGAATCAATTATAAGGGCACAAATATCATCCTTTAAAGTACCTTCAAAATATTTCTTTTATAATTCTTAAGACAAACACAAGTCAGCCTTTATGGCTGCCCACAACCCTGTTTTCAAGCATTCTGACATCTTCAGAAAGTGTTTCCTGCAAAAGAAAGCTGAGACAGTGTTTAATAAGAAAAGAAGGAAAATGCAAGCTTATAAAAGAAGAAAACTGCCTGCAGTTAGAAATAACCTCTCTATTCTTTGTAGTCTGTTGGGCACATAGACAATCCCTAATTTTCAATGTTGTGTCCTTTTTCCTAGAATACATGCATTTCTTGATAGACTTCATACTACTAATCACAGATTAATAATCTATATAAAATATACTTATGTCTACTCTTGAAGTCCCATGATAAACCCTATACTGAATATAAAGATTTTTTATTAAATTTTATTTATTTATTTGAGAGAGAGAGTGAGAGAGAGAGCGCAAGAGGGGATAGGGTCAGGGGGAGAAGCAGATTTCCCACTGAGCAAGGAGCCGGATGAGGGAGTCAATCCTGGGACTCCAGGATCATGACCCAAGCCAAAGGCAGTTGTTTAACCAACTGAGCTACCCAGGCACCCTGAATATAAAGTTTTATATCTGCATGATCTTAGTAAGCTTAGGCCATTCAAATTTAAGCATTAAATGATGAAGCATATCACAAAACAAGACATAAGAAGTGAAACTCATTATTTTGGATATCATGCTCTATTTAAAATTTTTTTGTTAAAAATTCTACGAAACTAAACTAAACTAAAATTCTAGGAAACTTCTAATAAAGGTTCATTGAATTTTAGCCAATAATCTAATAATAACTAATTTTTTTTAGTTGAGATATAATTGAAATATAACATGTATAAGTATAAGGCATACAGCAGGATTTGATACATTTATATATTGTAATATGATTACCACCATAATATTAGCTAATATATCTCTCACATTACAGAATCATTTCTTTGCTGTGAAGATCTAGTCTCTCAGCAACTTTGAAGTTTATAACGTGGTATTGTTGATTACAATCACTATCCTGTGCATTAGATCTCATAACTTAAAATTTATCTACTAGTTGCTGGTTTATATCCTTAAACAATATCTCCCCCATTCCTCTACCCCTCAACCCCTGGTAACCACCTTTTCTACTCTCAGTTTCCATAAGTGTGGCTTTTTTAGATTCCACATACACGTGGAATTTTTTTTAAAGATTTTATTTATTTATTTATTTGACAGACAGAGATCACAAGTAGGCAGAGAGGCAGGCAGAGAGAGAGAGGAGTAAGCAGTCTCCCCACAGAGCAGGGACCCGAATGTGGGGCTCAATCCCAGGATCCTGAGATCATGATGTGAGCTGAAGGCAGAAGCTTAACCCACTGAGCCACCCAGGTGCCTCTTTGAAATGAAAAATTAACATGCATTTTTTTCTACCCAGAGAGAATGATTTTATAAGAGATATGCCATATCACTTCAGTTGTAAGATTCATTTTCATTATATGTTATATTAGACTGGCCATTCAGCAGCCTGGGATCCCTTCAACAACTTGTTACTTACAGAGACTTGCATTTTCATCTTAAGACAATTGCAGTGTTTTATGGATATTTCATCCTGAATCACACTGAGCCTATGAGAGCAAATAGAGAATTTATTACAGTATAGCTATGGTCAGCTAATAAGTCTAGACTATTGCTCTAATAGACTTTTGAAGGACCAACTACACTGAGCAGTGTCTTCCTCTCTCATACATTTCCTGGTTGACAAAATCCACATTTTTAAATTGTAATCAGTTTACATAAAATATTCTTATATCTAACCCTCAAGCTGCAACTGAAGAGACCTAAGATATATTACGCATATATGACCTAAGTGAACTTGATCCTATTAGAATATCCAAATGTTAAAATGAGTTAGTGCACAATATAAGACAGATTTTTTTTGCACACAAGTCACTTTTTTGGCAGTAACATAATGAAGGACATTGATTCGTGTCATTTTTTTAATACTATGTGAATTTCATTTCAAACTTATTGTTCACACTTCTGTGAAAGTGATTAAATAAATAATTATTAACATAAAATCTAAATCTTCATATAACTTTGGTTATTACTTTTCTATTTGTTTAGTGTCTTTTAAAAATATAAAATGGTATAAATGGCAGGTTCAGGAAATAAGATCTCATCTTTTATAGTATCACAAAAGATAATCAATGTTAAAAATGTTGACTATCAGAAATGGCTATGTATCATATATTGACATGATAATAAATAATTCTGACATGACAAATAATTCTGCTTTACCATTTGATACTTTGGAAAACTGTGTTTTTTGATTCTATATTATATTAATAAGAAAATCTCAGGTTGAATACACACATCAATTGAAATAAATATATACAATTATTCTATAGTACTAATCAGAATATTATTACTTTTGTATAAGAATAAATTATTGAACCTAAAATATATAAACACCAATATTTAGTGTGTCATCAATAATTTTGTTTTATAGTTTTAAATAAAATCCTCCTAAAGCATAAAGAGTGGAAAATAACATATATAAGGTAAGATATGAAAAATACCAAATGAAACATTTTAAAATAGTTGGTATAAGATTTAACAGACCTTTACAGGATCCTGCTATGGAGAGTACAGCAAACTCCATGTTCTCAGCATTGTCTTAGTAAGTGGATTCAAGTATTTGAACAACTTCTTGCAATATAATTGGACCTCTGTATTCTCACCATTTTGTGTATGAATCTAAACTTAATTCTTTAAACTAAATACATTACCACATTTTCATTATTTACTAATGGAAGAGAATTAACACATCTTTGAAAACGTGTTTCAAATAAGCATTTTTGCCTTCATTCACACTTTGACTATGGAGCCAGTAGAGCTGAGGCTCAATTTTCTTTCCCTATTCACATCTATGAAATCTTAGCAAGTTACTTAATCATCCTGTGCTTCAGTGTCCTCATATGTAACAAAATAATTATACCTGACTTAGATTTTTATGAAGATAAAATGATTTATTACTTAGAAAATTTTCTGAACAGTTTGAAAATCTTAATATGTGCATAAATATGTCAGTGTTTCCATTCTCTTTGCTGAGGATAATTCAGTCCAGGCTCAAATATTTAGATCATTAATTCTTGAACTATATGGAGTTTGTGGGTAGAATTTAGGAGTTCTATGAATTTGGCTTAGAAAAAAGTACATTTTTGAAATCAGATACTTTTATTTCACATTATACTTTTGCATTATCTAAAAAATGCCATTTATAGCATCATGATTACAAAATCACAGTAGTTATCTAGATCAGGAAAATAGTAGTGATTGTCATTTTGCTGTCTACAGATGCTTGTGCACTAAAACTGGTCATCTGTTGAGTTACTTTGAGCCTAGCAGTCATTTGGTCACAGAACACTTAGATTCTGAGCTCCATTGCTGACCTAAACAAAGAAGATGCTTTGTAGCACTGCCCATTGACAATCATTTGTCAACAGTATGTAGAAGGAAGGTAATCAATGACCAGCCTGGAGTTTAATGTTAAGCAATTACAGTCTACACTGATCTGTCTTAAAACATAAAATGTAACTTGATTAAATTGAAAGTTTTCTTATTTATTCTGTTAATTAAGAAGCACATATAACATCATGATTTATAAAATATGTAACTAGCTCAATAAACTTGGCTTCCTTTGCAATATGTTTCATTTTTATTTTATTTAAGCATTTAAAAATATTATTTTGACAAGTAGTCAATAGACAGCAACAGATTTCCAGAGTGGGCCATGATACACACATATATACACACACACACAAATATTTTCAGAACACTGCTTCTGTGTAGTTTGTACAAGCTCAGATGAAACCTCCTTCATAAATTCTTCACTGTTTTTCCCATACAGATGATAACTGTAGCTATTATATGTTAAGCGACTTACCAAGTGCCAGGAAGGCACTTATCTATACTCTTCTAATAAACCTGCACAGCAATTTTGCAAGCAATTTATTTTCATCCTCATTTTAATATGTAGACAAAAGAATTTAAATAAAAACTCAAAGCTGTCCAGAAATCATGATTTTCTTATAAAACAATTTTTCTATATATTCTATTCCTGTTTCATTTCTCTCTGGCTGTTTTGTCCTTATTACTTCTAGTCAATTGTGAGGCTCCATATTCTTTATCTCAACATGCCTTAAAAAAAAATAAAAAACCAACCGAACAAACAAAAATGCCCTGTGGCATTCGATACAGGTATTTATACATAGTGGGTACTCAGTACATATTTATCAGCCAAATCAAAGCATAGACTTTAAAGGGGAGAAGCAAAGGCAAAGGAAAATAATAAAAATGACAATAAAAAACTTAAACTCCTACATTAGATGTTTAGAAATTTGAATTTTTTTGTTAACTCATTTAGATTATGTTAATTATTCCAAATTTTCTCTTTTTTTAAGATTTTTTATTTATTTATTTGATAAAGAGAGAGAGATCACAAGTAGGCAGGCAAAGATGAGGGGAAGCAGGCTCCTTGTTGAGCAGAGAGCCCGATGCTACTTTCGATCCCAGCACCTTGAGATCATGACCTGAACCAAAGCAGACGCTTAACCCACTGAACCACCCAGGGGTCCCCCAAGTTTTCTTTTAATCCTTGTTTTTGCCTTTTGAATTTATAACACCTTAGAGAATCATCAGAAACATAGGCCAGGTCTCTACAGACTTATTTCCTTATAATAACATTTCCTTTCTCAAAGAAAATAAAGTATGTTTTGTTCACTGCATAAAAATTCAAAATAACAAAAAATCTATTATTTTATAAAATGAGTTTTTCTATTCCTAGATTCCATTTATTTTCTAAATTATCCTACTTTTCTTTCTAGGACTTCTTTCTAATATGCTTAATGTAAATAAATAATATATTAGCTTTTTTTTTATAGAAGTACTTTCTAAATTGCTCCATAAGAAGCAAATGTTTTTTTGTTTTTTTTTCTTTTTTCTTTCAAGGACACCGAATAAGAGGTGAAGTAGGTCACAATGGTCATACCATCTCACAAACCTTGATGTTTAGTCTTAGAAACCCAATCTTTCTGGAATAAATAGCAAATTTTTCTAATAATAGTATTATTTGTTGATTTATTTACTTTCAACTGGTCACTATTAACACTGTAAATTAAGCTTGGCAAAACAAAAATAAAAACTCTGTGCTCTATTATTTCTTAAACTTTCCATACTAAGAAACTAAGGAATTGGTAGTTTTAGAAAATTGTTCTGGTTTACAAATTTATAATTCTTAATTTTATTTTTGTCTCACATATTTTGAGGCTCTCTTATTAAGCATATAATTGGTAATTGTCACTTGATTCTGATGAATTTTTCTTTTCATCACTGTTTAGTATTCTTATTTATCTCTTGTAAGACTCACTTCATCAAAGAATTTTTTTTTCTCAAGTTAATGTGCTGCAAATATCTTCTCTTTGTTTGTACATATTTCCCTCCATGAGTTGTAGCCTAATTGTGTCTTTATGTTTAAAATGAGTTCCTTGTAGGCAGTAAAAAGTTTTATCTAACTCTATATTCATGCTATCAGTCTCTAACAATCTCTTTCTTTAGTCCTTGAAAGATGAGTTTCCATTATAATTTCCACCCATTTGAAAAACTTCCTTTAGCATTTCTTTTAAAGCAGCTTTATGAGTTTCATGGTTTTTATTCCTGAAAATGTGTACTTCACATTCCAGAAAAATACATTCATTAGGTATAGAATTCTGTATTGACAGTTTTTTTCTTTCTCTTCCCTTACCTTAATTTTCTTCCTTTACCTCGTTCCTTCTTTCTCTCTTTATTTCTTTCTTTCCCTCTCTCTTTCACCATTCAAACCTTTTCCCTATATATAATTTTTCATTTTTTTCTAGTTGCTGTCAAGAGTTTTCTTATAACTATACTAAAATATTTATTAGTTAATAGAAGTTTTTTAGCTATTCCCCAAAAGTATGTTACCTTAGACTTGTATTTTAGTAGTCAATTTTATGAATATAGGCAGGGTTTTTTTGGATTTTATCTTATTTAGCATGTTCTGAATTGTTTATTTTGTAAATGTATGATATCCACTGCCTTTAGAAGTTTTTGTATTTTTTTTAATAATTAATGCCCTAATCTGTCCTTCTGGTACTTAGGTTACACATATTTTCATTTCAGATAACATATTTTCTATTTATGAAATTTCAGTTTGGTGCTTTTGTACCACTGGGTTTTTTTTTTTTTAAGATTTTGTTTATTTATTTGACAGAGAGAGAGATCACAAGTAGGCAGAGAGAGAGAGAGGAGGAAGCAGGCTCCCTTCTGAGCAGAGAGCCCAATGTGGGACTCGATCCCAGAACCCTGAGATCATGACCTGAGCCAAAGGCAGAAGCTTAACCCACTGAGCCAACCCAGATGTCCCTTGTACCACTATTTTATCTCAGTTATATTTGTAGCCTTTTCACCCACTGCAGGTGTGTTCTTCTTAAACTCATGAAGCATAATTAAAGAGCTGCTTCCATGTCTGCTAATTCCACTATCTGGGCCTTCTCAGGATTGACATCTCTGATGTTTTCTCTTGAAAGTTGGTCATGTTTTCCTAATTCCTCTAATGTCAAGTAATGTTTGAAATTTATCCTAGATATTTTAAATACTATGTTATACACACTCAGATTCTGTTATAATCATCTGGAGGATATTAATGTTTTTGTGTTGGCAGACATTCAATCTAGTTGATTCAGCCAGTGATGATAGGTCCTATCTTGTCTTTTGTGGCCAGTGGTTCAAATCTCAGTTAACCTTCTCTAAGTCTTTGATATTAGTTTGTATGTATCATGGAAATATAGTATTTCAGGGGCTAGAATAAAATTTGTGTTAATTCATGTGCAGAATTAGAGAATTCTTTCCCCGCTCTCCTCTTGAAATCCCATTTTCTTCTGTGATCCAGAGTATTCTTTCCCTATTATAGTTGACCAACATACTTTCTAAGCTAATGTCACCTAGGTTTCTACCATTCCCTGAGAGGAGAATAACAACACAGGAAAGAAAAAGAGTTAAAAATAACCAAAATGACAGTTGCTTCTCCAAAATTTGAACATCTTCCAAATTAATCCTAATTTGCTTTCTTTCCAGTTTTTTGGTAGGTTTTAAAAAATTCATTATTTTTATTTTTAAAAAATTATTCAGAGTTTATAACTGCAATTAGAATGATGCATTAATTATAAGAGGCTTACACTGTCATCGAGCAACCAGGATCTCAGGATGTGATTTTGGTTTTGTTTTAAGGTTAATTAAAATTTAAAATAAACTTATTGTCTCCTCTTTGATACTTCACTTAATATAAATCAGAATTTCATCCAAGCAAATTAATTCTTAAAAATTGACAGGTTTATAATACTTACTTTGTTCATATTTAAAAGCCAGGCATAGGTTTTATTTAGTCTTATTGACCTATATTTGTATAACTATATACATAAAAAATAAAGGCCTTTTGTTATGTCCAATTTGCGTACATAATTATCTCATAAGCCCCCGTCTTTTAATTTTTTTCTTATATTTTTGCAGTTGTGAAAGACTGTGATTTACAATGTATTCCCTAAATGCTTTACTGGCATATGGCAAGCTTGTGAATTTTATATATATTACATTTAGTAGGTTTACTAATTTTCAAGATTGCTAATACTCTTAGTTGATGATTTCTGATTTGCTTTATTTGCCAGATATAAAATTGTGTCATTTAAAATACTTTTATCAGGCTTTTCAAATTACTATGTTTAGTTTTTTAAATTTGATTTTATATAATTTTATTTTTCCATGATTAATGATAATTGACCAATTTTATACAATTTTATTTTTACCTTTACATATTATATTGGTCTTTATGATATCTATTAACATCATAATTTATATTATCTTGTTATTTCTTATTGAGATATATTCATATTAATGGTTTGCTTTGCATTGAAGTATTCTCTCATGCTGGGAAGAATGCTCAATCTGCATTACCGATGCTTCCTTAATATAACACTTTATCATCTATGCACTGCTAAATTCATTCTGCTTAGAACATTATTGATTAGTTGGGAAAGAATTTCCCATAGAAATACACATCTCTTTCTTTTTTTTTATTTGAGGTGGGAGGTCCTCAAAGTTTATATCCTCTGCTTTTCATTCTGGCCCATTTTAAAAGAACTGTTTCTGAGGAAAAATCTCTTTATAGCATCCTCTAAAACACATTTATAAATTTTCCATTCTCAGGCCTAATATTTTAAGAATTTCTTGCCTACAGAAAATCACTGATAAAGTGCACATTTAGTTTCACTTCATCTTTTTCTGGTCCAGTTTCTCCTTTGGGTCAGAACTTGGGCATATAAGAGGGGTGTTATTTACTGACCCCCCTATTAAAACCAGTTTTTATTATTTTTAACCTTATTATACTATTAATCCTATGATAACTAGTTAATAGTTTGTGTGATAGTCTTAGTTCTTTAGTTATAGTCAACAAAATATTATTTATGTTGAAAACAAAATAGAATTGTATTTTATTACATTTTGAAATAACTTCTTGGCTCTTATTGATTATTCATTGAGGATTTTCAAATGTAATTAGGTTATTATATTTTCCTCCCAATCTTGAATCACTTCAGATTTTTCTCAAATTATTATTTTTTGTATGTTCTCAAATTATTATATAAACACCTCTGAGGATCTATAAGCAGTCACCATCAATCTTCCAACCTACCTGGTTTATGTAAAATACAAAAGCATGCTATTGGTCTATTGTGGAAACATGCTAGAATAATAAATTCAATCTAGTCTGACAAAGTATAAAATAGCATTATAGATAATTGTTATAATGGTGGCTATTTTTTCTTCTATCAATAATAGTCATATTTTGCATGTTTAACTCTCTAACTCAATTTGAAATTCAGGTTAGTAACAACTTTTACTGAATATAAATGCTTTCTTGGTTTGACATTTTTCATTCTTTCAAATTAAAGCAATGGAAACTAAAAATCAAAGCATTTGATGTGTTGAAATTACTGTAAAGTATGCATAGTGATTAAAATCACTGAAAGGCTTTACATTTTATGGATACTCCACTGTGGGAGCACTTCAATAATTTTAAATCACTCTTCACTATACAAAGCAATTTAAATTTATTGGAAACGAAATCTGGAAGAGTTCAAATTCTGGGCAATGTTGTGCATACAGCCTGAAAATTACTAAGAGCATTTAGTGTTTTTTATAAGCACTCCATTAAAGGTGATCTGAGCTTTGGCATGGAATGATAAGAAAGATTTGGAAGTGCTAGAGTCACTCTAAATCCAGTTCTAATTTGGAAAACTGAAGTTCTTTGATAAGTAAACAAATTTGCTATTATTTCACTCTTCAAATATTTATATCAGAGATTTAATATATAAAATATATTTTGAAATATTTTTGAAAAGTTTTATTATCCAGAACTTTCATAATTTATTTCAGGAAAATTAATGGAATTCCACTGATTATAATTTGTAATGTTCAGACTAAAAGCCAAGGAAAGTTCAGCAGCATTCTGATTCTATTAAAACCCTGGCAGTAAATGATTTCACTATATCTACTATATGTTATATCAGTATATACTACTACAAGAAAGCATATTATTATAATACAATACACATTATCAGTTTATTCATTATTTCATTAAATATTTATTTGGACACAAAATTAAAAACTAATTTTTTTCAAATGTGACTATCTCTTGGGTTAAGAATTCATAGTCTTAGAAATGAATAACATTTTCAGGGAGTGATACAATTTTCAGAATGATAGTTTTGTTTAAAAAAGTATTATTAAGAACATGCTATCTTATACTTTACCAAAATCTTAACAATGTGTTTTCCTTCCCTAATGTCATTTCATGCTCATAAAGCATCATGCTTCATAACAGCAGTAACCAATGCATGTTTTAGCCTACAGATTATAAGATGTGTCTTTTAAAATGGACCTACCTATGTACAATATCTTCACTAACCCTAAAGAATCCTCTTGATTCACCTTAGTGAGGAAGTGGGCCCTTAAGCATTTTGTCAGCATTTCAGGAGTGATGAATAAGCTGGCTTGAAGTACTTCATGCATGCATTTTAATGATTGGAAGGGACTATAATTCTCCCTAGTCTACCTAAAGTTCCATAGGAACCTAACTCCTGAAACTGAACCTGCATTATCTGATAGGCATCTTTATAAATGAATCTAGAAATGCTGTTCACAGTATTTGCCTCCAGTGACATTCATCCTAATTGAATTGTAAATGAAGCAATGAAGCAGTCAGGTTGTAAACTAACCTAAAGCTTTCTTCACTCCTGAGAGGCAGGGAAAAGCCTTAAATATATCCCTTTCATTGTTAGTGACTCTGAAATGACATTGAGAATTGTCCAATCAAAGCTTTTCTTTTTATGGGAAGAGGTTCGTTTTAAATCACCTGTATCTTCAAGATATTCACTACCAAGTCTTTGAAACAAAAGTAACCTGAGAGTCAAATTCACATATATCATAAGTGATCACTATTAACATGGTCTATTTATAAAATAACATCTAGTAGTTTAATAAGCTATCATAAGTAACTGCGGGTTAAGTGCTTTGAGTAAATTTGGAAGATGTAAATACGTTTCAAGGCATCTGGAGACATCAAATTTATCTTGATTCTAATTTCAGGTGGACAGTCTTTTTTAAGACTATATGAATATATGATTCAAATTGGCAGCTGTATTGAGAATCAGTGATGTTTCTGAAAAACACATATTTCAATGCTAGAAATCCAACCAGACATCAAAAAACTGTGATAAGAAGGAAAAAATGAATATTTTTTGACTTGAGTACTAAGAAATAATTTTCATAATCAAACAGAAAGTAATTAAAGTGAAAAATAACTATGGAATATTTACTATAGTTTTTAGAAAAGAAAATCACAATTGTTATATTTTAGTGAACAGAAGACTCAGTTTGATGGAGAAAGGGGCATAGTTCAAGAACAATTAATATGTATAGACAAACAATTCCTAGAAATTTAGATTCCCTTATTTGACAGACTGGACTATCTGACTAAAACTGACTTATACAGTCTTGTCAACACAGCCTAACCTATGCCAATTTTTGGACTTTTTTTAAAATTTCTTTTCAGCATAACAGTATTCATTGTTTTTGCACCACACCTAGTGCTCCATGCAATACATGCCCTCCTTAATACCCACCACCTGGCTCCCCCAACCTCCCACTCCCCGCCCCTTCAAAACCCTCTGGTTGTTTTTCAGAGTCCATAGTCCCTCATGGTTCACCTCCCCTTCCAATTTCCCTCAACTCCCTTCTCCTCTCCATCTCCCCATGTCCTCCGTGTTATTTGTTATGCTCCAAAAATAAGTGAAGCCATATGATAATTGACTCTCTCTGCTTGACTTATTTCACTCAGCATAATCTCTTCCAGTCCCGTCCATGTTGCTACAAAAGTTGGGTATCCATCATTTCTGATGGAGGCATAATACTCCATAGTGTATATGGACCACATCTTCCTTATCCATTCATCCATGGAAGAGCATCTTGGTTCTTTCCACAGTTGGTGACCGTGGCCATTGTTGTTATAAACATTGGGGTACAGATGGCCCTTCTTTTCACTACATCTGTATCTTTGGGGTAAATACCCAGTAGCGCAATTGTAGGGTCATAGGGAAGCTCTATTTTTAACTTCTTGAGGAATCTCCACACTGTTCTCCAGAGTGACTGCACCAACTTGCATTCCCACCAACAGTGTAAGAGGGTTCCCCTTTCTCCACATCCTCTCCAACACACGTTGTTTCCTGTCTTGCTAATTTTGGCCATTCTAACTGGTGTGAGGTGGTATCTCAATGTGGTTTTAATTTGAA